>OFHU01003160.1:0-270000 GCA_900245905.1 Lacerta viridis | reverse complement strand
CACTCCCCTGACTTTTATCACACCATTGCTCTTCTGTTCTCTCCCCTCTTACCAGGCTGGGGGGGGGAGAGGGTCCTTCTCTTTCCCTCCACCCCCCTTTCATAGCATCTGCTGGGGTCTTGGGCCACAGAGAAGCCCCTCTTCAGCCATGCCTGCCATCTCCATTTGCCCGGAGGGCTTTTGAGCCCATGAGCAGCGGCAGCAGTGGTGGCCAAAGCATTCCTTGGAGGCTGGATCCTGCTGCCCAAGGTGGTTGCTTCGCTCCCCTTGCCTCCTGGGTGCAGAGGCTCTGACAGGGTGCTGTCTCCGCTCCACCAGTCTGAACAGTTGCCCGTGTAGAATTCCTGGTTGCCAACGATGAGCAGGTGAGTGGTTAAAAACAAGAATGGACTTACTCCCAAGGAAGCATGCCTAAAGGCTGAGCACTCTTCCTTGTTTTCCTAGCAGTGGAAAGCATTAGCAAACAAAGGCCCTAAAGATACGCATAAACATCATTAAAAGATGTAGCAGCAACGCCTCCCAGCACCTGTCTGGATGGAACCACGGCCATTTCCCTGCCACCTCACTACGTGCCTCTTCATAGAAGTGAAAAAAATAAGTGCTCTGGGCTTCCTATTTCCCCCAGTGAACAGGCACAGAGTCTTTTGAGTGCATGGGACTTTTTTGTAGGATCCTTCCAGGACCGGCGAGGGCAGAGCCGAGCTTCTGGCGAGTGTAAAAGCCCTTCTTGCGTTTTTGGATAGGAGAAAGAAGAGGTAAGCTGCCGGAGCGGCTATATATCTCTCAGTTTCTCCAATTTTATAGCCGGAGGTGTCAGATTGAAACACATCATAGACTTGCTGAAAAGTTTTGTTATTTTTAACCAATTTGCCAAAACTTTAAAAAGATAAAACCTCAGGGAAAGATCTTCTGCCTAGTTCAAGTTGCGGGAGGGAGACTGGAAGCATTCAAAGGACTATTTATCCTGGTCACCATGAGGGTGAGGCCAAAAGGATCTGACCGAAGAGGAGTGTAGGAAACAGAGGAGGGAAGGCAGTGGGCGCCCCAGAGGAAAGAACTGCTGGGAGCAGAAGGCCAAAGGAAGGCTTGCAGACCAGGGGAGAGAAACCAAAGAGGGATGAGGTGGCAGGGAAATGAGACCACCGATTCCATGCTGGTGAGGCTAGCTGACCTCTCGGAAAAGCAAAAATGCGACCTGCTCCTGTTAGGCAAAGATCAGAAGACAACCCAGATGGTCACCAGATTCTGTGTTCAGATCTGCAGGCATGGACCTTCCCCTGATCCAAACTAGTTCATTAGAAAATCCCTAAACCCAGTTCCGCAAGCAACCCAGGGGGTCAGTTCTCTGCGGCAGCTTATCTTAAAGTTTTTAAGTATCTATATGCTTATTGCATTTATAAACATTAATTTTACTGTTGTACAATGTTTTATTGTTTTACAAATTTTATTTTATTTTAAAATTTTATTTTATTTTATTGTTTTATTGTTTATAAATAATTTTACTGTTGTACAATGTTTTGTCCTCCAGGATTGTTCCCCCAAATGTGTTTTTATAAGCTGGTCTCCGACCGTAATAAATTATTCATTCAATTATTCATTCATTCATTCAATCAATCAATCAATCAATCAATCTGTTCTTTGGCTGTGCCATAGAAATGGGCATATACACATTTATCAATATTTAAATCTTAACATATTATTTCGGACAAGGTAGGAGAACCGTCACCTGCAACACTTTATGTTGAAATCCACAGAAAGGCAACAGCTTTAGGAAAACCAACAAATAATGTCACAAAATAGTAAACTTGTTTCTAAATTCTTAAGTTCAGGAACTCTGAAGAACTCAACACTTTGCTCATTATTTCCTGGCGTTTCACCTTGCTCTTATTGTGGATCTCCCGGCTCCCAAGGGAGCAACATGGCTGCCTTTGCCTCCTGACAATACTGAGCAGTTTCGTAACCACAGAGGAGGAACCAAGAGAACTTGCTCACTGGAGAAGCATCTCAGCTGAAGGGCATGAAGAGGAAGGTCCATGCTGGGGGCCGGGGGGGGGGAGTCTGTGCCCCTGGCTCATGACATTCAGAGGCAGCATCCTGTTTTGCTCATCTGATGGAGGAGACCAACCGGTGCGTCCTCTGGAACGTGCTTGGAAAAAACTGTCCTTTTGTAAAGAACGAGTTAGTTTTTTAGTTGCAGCAACTCTGTCAGAAAGCAAGTTTGGAATCGAAAGCAAAAGGCAAAGAGAGAGAGTGCTAGCCTGAGAGTTTGTTGAAAGAGAGGGCCAGGAAGGACTTCCTTAACCTCCGAAATTAGCTTCAGGCCTGGACAGCAAGCGACTACCGACCGACCGGCTTTGGCTCAGCCGCATTAGATTTCCATCTAGTGATCATCTATAGAAGGTTGATGGACTAGAGCGTACTAGGTAAAGGAAGTCAGTGAAATCCAAATGGTACACTATTACCTAGTGGTTGGAGAAGACTCAACCGTCTAAATGCAAACTCTACCTTCAGCTGGTGAGAAAGCATCTTGCTCCAAATAACTAGATTCAGTATTGTTTATGACACATACAAAGCAAAGATAGTCATGATAGTCCTTTAGGGGGAAACCTCCAAACCCACCACTGGGCAAGACACTTATTAGGGCCAACCAGACCATCACTCCCGGGGGCGGGAGATAATCAAGCTTATTCTGGCCTCTCGCACACACTCAGCTCCAAGGCGGCAGAGACTGCAGGTTGTTGCTCCTTGCTGAGATATTCATGGGGCTATAAAATGTATATGTTTAACTCAGTGGCGGAGTAAGGCTCCGCGGTACCCGGGGCGGCAAAGGAAACGCCCCGGGGGCGGGGCGTCGTGACATCACATTGTGACGTCATGACGCTCCGCCCCCAGGGCGGTTCCGGGGGTGCCGGCGCCGCTTCTGCAGCCCTCTTTTAAGCCGAAGAGCTCGCTTTTAAGCTCTCCGGCTCAAAAGGAGGCTGTGGAAGCGGCGATCCGATGACAGAGTGCGCCTGCGCGTGCAGGCGCACTCCGTCGTCGGGCCGTGCGCTGCCGCTCCCAGGGTGACGGGCGTGGGAATGGTGGGAGGGGCTGCCTCTTGACGCCCCCACCCGCCGCTTCTCGCCCCTGTCGCCCGGGGGCGTACCGCCCCCACCGCACCCCCCTAGCGACGCCCCTGGTTTAACTTATGAAATAGTTGCTTGTAATTTTATTGAAAACTCTGGAGTATTTGATTTGATTTTGTATATTTTATGATTAAAAGAACAACCCTGAAACCAATGCCAGACCAGACACCGTAACTCCCATTAAAATATTCTAGCAGACCCACTGAAATCAGTGGATGCCAGTCAGTCTCAGGGCTGCCAAGACTGTGATGGAAGCTGAAAGGGGTACCAGTTCTACCCACCCAGGCTGCCTGTAGCTTGAAATGGGAACATCGGAGGCTGTGTGAGCACTGCACCCAGCCCCGGTCAATACAATATTCACATTGTTTCCAGAAAGCAATATGGGGAGGGGGCTGAATTCTTTAGAAAAAGCCATTCTTAGGCGCAAATTCTAAACTTTTCTGGAAGCTCCGTTATCAGTTAAAGGCATCCCCCCCAAAAATACATTCCACCTCCCCAGTTTGATGCAACTTCATTCTGCTGGTTGATCTAGTCATCTACATGCATTGCTGAATACATCACTTGAATGCATCTTTCTTTTTAGCAGGTGTGTGATTCCCTGATGGCAATCAGTGGGGAAGCTCAAAGGCCAAAACAAACATGAAAGAGCAGCTCTTCCCTTCTGTGTTTCCCACAGTGGAAGTGGGAACACAAGGAAAGGGTTAATGCCCATGTCTCACAATTCTGATCAGGTATCCAAGTGGTTGCTATTTAATGCTAAAAAAATGAGGAAAAAACCCAGAAATTCCAAGTGACACATTTAACAGCACTGTAGTTTTGCCCCCAAGGAAGCTTTATTCAGAACATCCAAGTCAGGAGAATCATAGAATCCTAGAGTTGGAAGAGACCTCAAGGGCCATCCAGTCCAACCCCCTGCCAAGCAGGAAACACCATCAAAGCATTCCTGACAGATGGCTGTCAAGCCTCTGCTTAAAGACCTCCAAAGAAGGAGACTCCACCACACTCCTTGGCAGCAAATTCCACTGTCGAACAGCTCTTACTGTCAGGAAGTTCTTCCTAATGTTTAGGTGGAATCTTCTTTCTTGTAGTTTGAATCCATTGCCCGTGTCCGCTTCTCTGGAGCAGCAGAAAACAACCTTTCTCCCTCCTCTATATGACATCCTTTTATATATTTGAACATGGCTATCATATCACCCCTTAACCTTCTCTTCTCCAGGCTAAACATACCCAGCTCCCTAAGCCGTTCCTCATAAGGCATCGTTTCCAGGCCTTTGACCATTTTGGTTGCCCTCCTCTGGACACGTTCCAGCTTGTCAGTATCCTTCTTGAACTGTGGTGCCCAGAACTGGACACAGTATTCCAGGTGAGGTCTGACCAGAGCAGAATACAGTGGTACTATTACTTCCCTTGATCTAGATGCTATACTCCTATTGATGCAGCCCAGAATTGCATTGGCTTTTTTAGCTGCTGCATCACACTGTTGACTCATGTCAAGTTTATGGTCTACCAAGACTCCTAGATCCTTTTCACATGTACTGCTCTCAAGCCAGGTGTCACCCATCCTGTATTTGTGCCTTTCATTTTTTTTGCCCAAGTGTAGTACTTTACATTTCTCCCTGTTAAAATTCATCTTGTTTGCTTTGGCCCAGTTCTCTAATCTGTTAAGGTCATTTTGAAGTGTGATCCTGTCCTCTGGGGTATTAGCCACCCCTCCCAATTTGGTGTCATCTGCAAACTTGATCAGGATGCCCTCAAGCCCATCATCCAAGTCATTGATAAAGATGTTGAATAAGACTGGGCCCAAGACAGAACCCTGTGGCACCCCACTAGTCACTTCTCTCCAGGATGAAGAGGAGCCATTGATGAGCACCCTTTGGGTTCGGTCAGTCAGCCAGTTACAAATCCACTGAATGGTAGCATTGTCTAGCCTGCATTTTACCAGCTTCTTTACAAGAACTCACAGGTTCTGTCACCAACAGATGCTGGACAGCAAAACTCTGGTTTCCGCTGCACGTTCACATATGTGAAGTGATCTGAATAATTAAAAGCACAATATATATGCTAGGATCATTTTTGAAAAACTGTAGAGCACAGATTAGGGCCTGGGTTCCCTATACCACTCATATGCCATGCAGTTTTGAAGTCCAATTTCCCTCTCACAAATCAGCCCATAATAAAAGGTATCTTGGTTAACATCAGAACAAATCTACTTTATTTTTCAATTAATATTGTACATTCATCTTTTGAGCTGCTGAGCAATGGTGCATAGAGCACATGATCTCCTTAAATAATTTGAGCATAAGACATATGTTTACAGAACAGTTTGCAAAGGAATCATGTCAACGCTCTGGAGCAGTCAAGTCCAGCCAGGCAGGCAGTGCTATTGTCTTTCTTGGGGCAGAGAGATGGAAGCTGGACGGGACCAAAAGTGGACTCCAGGTCAGACGTGTGGCTTGGAAAGTGCAAAGCTACGAACGGGTCTTTGGACAGAGCCCCTGTCCTTGCCCACAAGCACCAAGACCTTCAAGTTCTCGTGCAGTTCTGGCTTAAAATGTGCTCGAAATAGATGCCCCCTCAGCTAACAGAGGAGCAGCTCTGCAGCATTTCCCTGCTAAGCCCAAGCTCAGGCACTAAAGCCAAGGGGGTGGGGGTGACAGTAGACATTTTGGACATTCATTCTACTTAACCAAGTCACGAAGACTGAAAGGGGCAGGCCCACTGAAACCCCCAGGTGAGAGGCAAGACCGCACAAACGATTCATAGAAGACTTGAGGTACTTGGAGGTTGCGGGTGCAGTTTGCTTCCCCATGTCCAGAATCAGGAATGTCACTCTCCCAAATCTACACCAGATACGCTACGCAGGACAAACAAACTCAACAATATCAGTATAATTGCCAGTGCAGACAATATCCTGTCTTAAATAATTCAGAGCTCAGAAAGGCAGGAGGCAAAACCCAGGAATAAATTTGCCATGAGGGAATCCTGATCATTCATGCACACACACATCCTTCTAAAATGCTAGCTTCTGAAGACATTACAAAAAAAAATAATCAAGTATTTTCTAAAAGGAGTGGGTGAAATGTTTAAAACGCCTCTTTCTTGTTTTCCTACCATTGCCCAAATCAACTCTGTCAGAAATGCCGCACAACTTTTGAGAAACCAAGAAGTGAAGGAGCCTCGTGCAGGAAGATCAGCTGCTGGGGGCAACGTGGATTAAGGGCAAGGCAAACTGGGGGGCCTCCCCATTCTCAGCAGCAGCAGCAGTGGCAGCGAAAGCATAAGACGCTGGGAATTGGGAAGCCTCAAGAGAGCAGGACCAGTAGTCAAATTCCAGAAGTTTCAAGCATTTGTAGCAGAACAAAGACTCTTCTCCTCTTAAAAACATGTTTAAAATTGGCTCAGGAAAGTAGCTCCACAGAAGAATCTGGTTGGACAACACCCCATAATATCATTATGCGAGCAGAATTAAATCCTTTCTGTAGGGACCTGCCTGACAATTAGCAGATGAAGCTGAGAAGACACAAATAGGCAATTTCTCAGAGACTGTAAAACAAAACAAAACCACCTCCTCTCTAGATAGAGAGAAGGCTCATAGCTAAACTAGCCCTGTCACAGGAGCCGAAATTGCCGATCAGGAACTGAAATATCCACTTGAGTGTATACAAACCAGGATTTACTTGAAAATGAGGGCTCTTTCTAATGCAGTATTTTAGAGACAATGTCTACACGTAGGTGCCTTCACTGGTTCTCGCCTTCTTCCCGGGAGAAAGGCTTGGCTAGATGCCACAAGTGGAACCTTCCTGTCTATTGTCCAGCTTCAACTTCTATACAGCCAAATGCATTTGGGTGACCCTACCTTGCCTCAGATCCCCTGTTTTTAGAGCAGCAATCCTGTTCTTAAAAGATGGCTTCTTAATGTGAGTTACACTGTGGCTGAGGATGTTCCTTCAAGAGTCTCTGCGGATGCAGCCTAACATGTTCCGTCCTGGTGTGTGAAACTGCAGCAGGCCACCCCCCAGGTGCGTCAGGCTTCGTGCTCTTTTGGGTATGTAGATCTCGTCACGCTCCATCCCTAGGGTGGGCAGTGCTGTTCCTTTGCCTTTCCCTGTCCTCACCAGTTGCCACCAACCCTTCTCCTGACATTTTGAGGTGCTCACATCTCTGTGCCATTTTAGCCCCTCACTTTCTGTGGGTTTTTTCTACTGTTTTCTAAATAGCACAATTGCAAAATTTTTGAGAAAGTTGTTGCTTTTAAAAAGAGTTCCTGCAGCACAGGCAAGAGGTTTGCAGCTAAGCCTACTTCTGAGTAAACACAGCTACAGGTTGGGCTGGAAGTCCCATGGACTTTGCCTGAAAATGCCCCTTCTGATAAAGATCACCACCTGATCTTTACCAAACAGCCAGCTTCACAACCAGGCTAGAGAGCTGGCCAGCTTGATTTCCCTTGCTTGTGACTTTCACTATTTGACCACAGTAAAACTGTGAAACGAAAAGAAGAGCAGCGCTCGAAGCACACAGCTAGAAGGCAGCAGCCTCACAGGATTATAGCTAGAAACATTTCTACTTTAAAGTAAGTGCTGCTACTGTTTCCAGTGTAACTTGTTGATTAAATAGCTAACTGAAGGGTATGGCTTGGGGAAAACCTCCTTCCAAGAAGCAATGAATTAAGGTGGAGAGCCCACAGATCAAGGGAAAGGACTTGGAAAGTCTCCGAAACTGGAAACAATAGGGAAAGGAGGGGCACCTCAAAATGGCATCCATTTCCCCCTCCACTCCTGTTCCACTTTTCCCTCCTTAACAGACTTTCTGAGGTAAGAAGACAAGGAGGAGGAAGTGCTGGAAAAACATGGGAGGACTACAATGGGCTGACAATGTTATCTGTACTCCCCACAAAATTGTTTGAAGGCGGCACAGTGGCTTCATCCGGATGCATGTCCTCCTCTATAGCACATTCTGCTGCTTCTCTGCTTGTGGCACGAGGAACTCCGGAGTTTCCGACACCAGCAACCCTCCATGCCACCATTCAATGCTAAGTTGGGTGCCATAACCCCCAATACTGCCTTGTGCCTCAATTTCTTTCACACTGAATTCTTCTTCACCTTCAATCTCCAGCATCCATTTCATAGCATTTTGGTTACTGCAGAGTAAATCAAAGGCAAGGAGGAGGCTGATTTCCTTGCAACAAAACAGAAACACCTGGGCCTTTTCCTTGCCAACCACAGAATGAGAAAGGAGCAGCACAGGTGGAGTCCGACTCTGGAAAATACTTTGGCAAAGCAAGGCAGCTTGGGATACGTGCGTCTCTCCCGGCGGCTGCTGCAGACTAAAGCAGGGTTTGGTAAAGATACCCTCGCTTATAGGCACTCAGTGGGTAAAATGTAGCCACAACAAACTTGCCATCAAAACTCTTCCCAGTCAGTGCTCGTTGGGCAGCTTTTGAATCCGCAGCATTTGCATACTCAACAAAGACCTGAAAAGAAACAGGAGGAATGTCAATCTCCTTTGTCCCCTTGCACTCTTCCTTTCCAGGACAGGCAAGACACCTGCCAGAAACTGGTAGGTTACCTTTGTTAAATTCTAAGGAGTAAAACACATTAAAATGGTATACATTTACTTGATAAGGAAAGATTGTAACATGATTTAATTCTGCAAAATGTAAATGTGTACACCACAGCAGTGTGGTTTTTAAAAGACATAATATAACACTAGAAGATGTTACCATAATCTCTGGATAAAGTATAGAAGGTAATATTGAAAAACTTAATTGGAGGTGCATCCTAAGGAAGCCAGACTATCCTCCGCCAGGGCCTTTTTAGTGATGGCTCCAACCTGGTGGAATGCTCTGTCCCATGAGACTAGGGCCCTGCAGGACTTGATCTCCTTCTGCAGGGCCTGTAAGACAGAGCTATTCCGCCTGGCCTTCAATTTGAATTAGCCTGATCCTCTATTCCCTTTTCCCTTTCCTCTTCTATGAAGAAACCCTTTCTGGGACCCCACATTTAAATTCTTATTCACACACCTCCTTGCTGGCCCTAGTAGGACCAACTTGGCCAGTTAGCCCTGGTGATCATTCGATGTCTACTGACTGGGTTCCCCCCCCCCCAAAAAAAATGACCCCTGAATTTTTGAATTTTATTGATATTGATGCTGCATTTTATGTTGTGTTTTATGCTGTTTTTAAGTCACATTTTAATCAATGTTTTATATTTGGTGTTAGCCACCCTGAGCCCGGTTTTTAAACTGGGAAGGGCGGAGTATAAATAAAAATTTATTATTATTTATTATTATTTCTATTGTTTTATAGTCTTAATAGTGTGACATTTCAAAGGCATACTGCATTAATAGATAATGCTAGTAAAATCCTGTCTCCAAGTCTGCAATGCAATAGTATACAATTTTATTTTCGAGATATATACAAGCAGTAAAGTATTCCAAGATTCCCAGAGAGACAAACGCAAACACACACACACAAAATCTGATTTTTAAAAAGAATCTGCTTCCATTTATAAGAGAACCATTCTCTCTATGCAAGACAGAACACAGGAGTTGTGTCAGGAAGCCTCAGTATGTGCCTCACTCAGCTGCCATTGCAAAAGGAGAGGTCAGTGCAGCCTCAGAGCAAAACCTCAGAGATGAAACACACACACAAATCTCAACTGCCCAAGTACTTACATGGCCTCTGCCCGGATCTTCCTTCGGAAGAAACAGGGATACGACCCGTCCGTATGTGCTACATTCTTCTCTTATGTCATCAACGATATCTGTGGAATTGAGAAGACAACTGAAAACACATAGCAAACACCCAGCGTAGTATATTGGATAGACTGGCGCGGAAGGACCCAGGAATCCTGTTCAAGGAAGGGCAACAAACAAACATAATTTTTTGCCACAAATTGCCTGTTTCATAACATATAGGGGCCAACAAATTATGTCCAGGCTTGGCCATAAACAACTATCTATGTGAGTCAGCCAGAATATCGTTCAACTGCCCCTGAGTCCATATTCTAAGCAAGTACGACCTGCTCTTCCACACAGCATTGAGGAGAAGGGCTTATGGCACCAGTGGGGGAGCCTGAGTGTCTGAACATCTGTCTTAAACGCTACCCCAGGACCTAGCAAATACTCCAGACCTTAGGGGCAGGCAGACCTCAGCTTTGTGCTTTTACTAGAACTCAGAGATCCATCCACCAGAGTAATTGCCATGAGCCGCACACTGGAGAAACTTACTACAAGACAAGCAGAAATCTAACCAGGAAATCTCAGGCTGACACCACCACCCTGCCCACAATGGCCAGCAGAGCTGGACAAAGACCTGATCAAGGGCAGGCAATTACGGTAATACTCTTATTTCCTGGCTTCCAGTTCCGGTCTGCCTTAATGGAGAAAGCTTCCACAACTGCAGGAGATCGTTGGCAAGGAAAAAACAAGGATGATTGAGGTTAATTATCCTTGCAAATTCCCCCCAGGGACAGGGGGGAATGGGCTTCACTCGCAGTTCCTCTTGGTACCTGGCTCTCGCTCCGGCATGGATTGTGGGAGGCAGGAGGTGCTGAGTGCAAAAGCACCCTGCCTGCGCTGCCATTAAGAAGCAGAGGCTCTAAAAGGAAGGTGACTCTTGTGTATGAATTGAATATCAATATACTATTAGAAAGAAACATAAGACTAAATTGGATGTAACAAGACCTGTGTGGGAAAAAGAAGGGTTAAGATAAAGGAACAAAGAGTGCAAACGGAAGTCAAATTTGTTTATTTGTATATTAATGTTGTAAGTGGTAATTTCAATGTAGATTTCTTTTCTTCCTTTCCCCCCTTCCCTTCCCTTCTCCTTTCTCCCCTCTATTCTCTTTTTATTCTCCCTTTTCTTTTGGCTCTTTTCTAGGATTTTTGCCCCCTAGTCTTGTTAAATTGTGTATGGGCTGTATGTAGAAGTGTGTGTGTTTTTGTGTTGTGAAATCGTCATGTTGTGTTTTATTGAGTCATGTATATGTGTTGTGATTTTGCTGTTTAATAAAAATTAATTAAAAAAGAAGAAGCAGAGGTTCTCCTGTTAATAAGAGTTTAATCTGGATTAATGTACAGATGTGTGCTAGAAGAAATGAGATCATAAACTGCGGAATCGAAGCAGCTGTAAAGTCGTTAATGTCTGAATTTCAAAGACGACTTCATTTGGTATAAAAGACAGTGGGAGGGGGAGGGAAGCCTATGGTTTCTTTATATAAAGTGTTATTCTCTCTATATATGATTTGGCAACCCTCCCTTGAAATGTGGATCTTCGGATGATGACGGTGAAAAATGGACTGCAGATATGGAATATAACATCAAATGGAATTGTGTGTGTAAAACAAAAACAAAAAAGGGGGGAAAGGGAGAGATGCTCTATTTTGCAAAAGGTTTATGATGGAAACTCAGAGCTGATTCTCCCCTACTCCCTATTATCCTCAGACTGTACTGAATAATGCTAAAAGGGCTTGGAATTTAATTTAATTGGAAGCGTAATTGCTTATCTTCAGCTGGACGGAGGGATGAGAGAAAACTGTGAGATTGCCAGGGGTTGATAAAGTTCATTACTGAGTTATTTGAAGTTCGACAGCTTGCTCTCCTTCCCAGGCTGAGAGAAAAATGGCGAACAGGAAATTTATTGGGACAGTGTGACTTTTGTAGCTGCAAAACAATGAACCAGGGACAGAATAATGGAGAACTTTTGAAACAACAATGGGACACTAGCGCCACCCAAGGCATGCTGGAGAACAGCAACAACTGACAAAAGATAGACATAATATATTACAAGGACAAGAAGAAACACTCCGGAAAAGAATAATTGCCACACACAGGAAGGATGCTTCATCTGTAGGTGTGGAAATCATTTAAGATGTCAATACGAATGGAAGTCGTTAAAACTGCAGTTGCGATATAAGGGATTAGTATTTTGACTGGAGTGTAACTGAAATTTATAAGATTTTGGAACGCAGAAACAAAATAAATCATCAAACCATCAATTCTAGTATGCAGGAGGCGGGGGGGGCACCTAAATTGTATAATTTGGCATCGCAATGACTGGCATTATTAATTGTATTATAATTTGGCATTGTTATAATGAGGCTATTATTGGGTTGTTGTAACTGAAAACTAATAAAAATTATTATGGAAAAATACTCTTATTTCCCAAGCAAGGTCCACGGCACCATAGAGAGAAGCTCCAAGTTAGTCACTGGGTCAATCACAGTTAGTTCTTGTTTCAGTGGCAATTTTTACGGGGCAGCATGCTGTGCCAGCATTCCTGATCAGCATCCTGGTCCCATTTTAGAGCTAGGGAACCCCAAGGCACCAAGGAACACAGTTTTTTCAAGGCCAGGAATTGTGCATAGGCTTGCTCTGGAGCATTCTCAGGCTTGCCACTTCAGGATGAAACACAGATGAGCAGCTCCCCCCTGTGCATTTTTGCTCAGTTGCTCGAGTGACCGGAACATAATGGCGGTCTTAGAAGTTAAACAAAACAAACAGAGTCACTGTGTGGGGCCTAAACGCTGCCACAAGGAACACATGCCCCCTTCCCTTATTCTACTGGAAATGACTAGGACTTGGGGACTTAAAACCCCCCAACAAACAGCAGTTGGTTCAGCAGTTGGTTTAGGGGAGGGGTGAGGAACCTTCTGGACTCTGTGTACCAGGTCCTTATCAGGGCCAAATTAGGATGCCACATGACTGACATGTGCGTGGGGCCACCTGCCTGTCAAAATCCCTTGCATTTTGCAAGTCTCCCTGCACTCACTTTTAAGTCCCCAAACTTGAAGGTTTAAGAAGGGGAGCATGAGGAGAAAGCGCTTCCAAATCTCCCCACGCTTCCCCCCCCCTTTAAGCTTCCAATATCAAGATCACAGGAACCGCCTGAAAGCCTTTGCAAAAGCCTCTCGGAAGCAGCCTGCAGGTGCAAGCTATTCCGCAGCCTGCATTCGCACAGGGTTGGCTTCTGTCCCTGCTCAGCTGATACACAGGGATGAAATCCTGCTGCCTTGGCTGCATGATTGTGTGGTGGGTGGGTGAGTGGGGGAAATGACCTCACAGGTCAAACTGGAACTCCAAGACTGTCCCACACGCCAGAGGTTCCCTGCTCTTTCTGTAACAGAAGTCAATAATATGTAGAGTGGAGCACAACCGCCCCCCCCCCACCAAATGCAGACAACACAGAAGGGTTATGGGAACCAAAGGTAGTTCTCTCTCTTTCAGTTTGTCTCTTGCACTCAGTATTTTCTGCAACTGACATAAAAGGAGCCACAATTTTCCCAAGCACAAAAGTTGTTTGGGTGGGAGTAGGAAGGGCGCTTCTAGAGACCATTTCTATTCAAAATATTGCACGGATATTTACTTCTGTTATGCGGCAATTTTTTTAACATTTTTGCTTGGAGGTTACTGGCTCTCTCTAAATTTGGATCACGCCTAGCTTGAAGCAGGATTATTTTTTCCTCTCTCTGCACAGGGCAGCTCTCAGAAATAGCTGCCTTTCCCCCTTCCTCATGCGTTCTGTAGTGTGCTGAAGGATAAGGAGCTACATCAAGATGTACCAACCTTCAAATTCTTCTTCACTTTGGAGAGAAGTATCGCTCAAAATATTTAGCAGTCTTAGCACTGGAGTCGGAAGCATCACCAGGTCTTCAATATGGGGGGCTGTTAAAGCAATGTGAGGCGATCATTATATCAAAGAGAAATTGGAAATGGTTGGATGCAAGTCGCTGCAACCTGCTCAATCCTATTCTCAAAGAGAGTTAAAAGGTTTGGCTTTCTTTACCTTGCCTTATCACATACAATGTCTCTTTACCTAGTATTTTTACCTTGCGAACCGCCCTGAGATCCTGGGATGAAGGGCAGCATATAAATCTAATAAAAATGATTTTTTAAAAAATCTCCTTGTAATGCTGGGTTCAGACATCAGTGAAATGGGGCTAAGCCCAATTCAAACATTTAAAACGGGCCACAGAAGAAGTGTGAAAGGAGGAAACGTTAACTGAAAACGTACCCTCAGGAGTCCACAAGATGGGAAGAGGGTCCTTCTTAAGGACAGATATATTGTTTTTAAAACATTAACCAGCTTAAACTTGATGCAGAGAATGGATAGAAAATCTCAAAATGAAATGAAGAGAGTCAGGCCAGTTAGGCAAGCATTATTTGTGTCCAGAGAAATGCAAGATGTTATACACCCTACCGAAAGGAATGCTGAAGAAGGGGCTACACAAGGCCTTTGCCGCAGTGGCTCTTTCCTGTGGGTCCTCGTGAAGCATGCTGGAAAGCAAAAAGGAGTCTTTGTTGTACAAGCAAGTTCCAGAGATGCTCTCCACAGGGAGACCATTCAAGCTGATTTCTAGAAGAATAGCAAAAGCCCACCAGGTTCTGGAGAAAACACGACACCACAGCTTTCATTGTTCCAATTCTATGGCTTTATGGTGATGCTGATTTTATAAACCTTATTATGTATTTCGGTGGTCATTGGCTAGTAATTTTATTTTGGCTGCACTGCAGGTTCCCTTGAGTGCCGTTCTGTGGAAGTGTGGAAACACAAAGCAACATATACATTTCTCCTGTCTTTCTCTTTTAAAGATGAATGGCCATGCCACTGGTTTCCCCCATACTGAGTTATGCCAAGGAGAATGAATAATCATGATCTCCCCCACCTGCAAATTAGGCAACTTACTACATGTTGCTGGAAAGAAAGCTCATCTTTAGTATTTTATTTCCCATAAATATTATCACCAAAATAGTCTAAAAAAACCAAACAAGCAGAATGGAAATTCACAGCCCCACCAAACACAATTTGGTCTCACTAATTAATCTACTGGTGAAACCTTCTAGCTAGTCTTATTTACACAAGGATGACCGTTTCATGAATCTATTGCACAATTTCCTGATTTGTGTGGGGCTTTGACCCTGGTTTCTTTTTTTAAAACCTCCATCTTACTTATTTAAAAGACTTGACTGAAAGGGGAACGTTTCAAATACACATTGCCTGAACTAGCAATTATTCCCTGCTCTCCACAGCAGCTGAAAAAGGTTAAGTAAATTGTAGGTAAATGAGAAAAAATGAGGGCTGATATGATACAAAATAAATTATTTGGTATTTTGGCATTCCGTAGCCTCTCCCACATCCCAAGCAAGACTTTGTCCAGCCACTGCCTTTTAACAACCATTTTCCATTCACATAAGCTGTGGTGATTTAAGCATCCATTAAGTGATGAAACAGGGACGCGGGTGGTGCTGTGGGTTAAACCACTGAGCCTCTTCGGCTTGCCTATCGGAAGGTCGGCGGTTCGAATCCCCGCGACAGGGTGAGCTCCCATTGCTCAGTCCCTGCTCCTGCCAACCTAGCAGTTCAAAAGCACGTCAAAGTGCAAGTAGATAAATAGGTACCGCTCCGGCGGGAAGGTAAACGCGTTTCCGTGCGCTGCTCTGGTTCACCAGAAGCGGCTTTGTCATGCTGGCCACATGACCCGGAAGCTGTACACCGGCTCCCTCGGCCAGTAAAGCAAGATGAGTGTGCAACCCCAGAATTGGACACGACTGGACCTAAAGGTCAGGGGTCCCTTTACCTTAAGTGATGAAACACAAGGGCTGTTATGGGAGGCAAATGCTGGTTTTGTATCTGCCGTATTCCGGAAGCCCAAGAGAGGAAAAGCTGGGGCTGGGACCTGACAATCCTATTTATTCTGTGAAGCATTACTGGGGTTAAGGGAGAGTCACCACAGGCAGAAAGAAACAAGTCCCTCTGGTTCAAAAACCTTCATAGATAACAATGGAACTCACCCTTTGTTTGGCTGAATTCATAGGGGCTGAGCTAGAGCAGCAGGGCAAAACCCCAGAGGAAGAAAACACTGCAGAAACTAACAGGCAACATACCTTTTGAGGAGGTCTCTGAGGTGATAGGCCGGGATGGCAGAATTCACTACACTTTTGCTGGCAAAAATGTGCTCAATAATGGCAGAACTGTTTGCCTAGGAAGAAGAGGTAGGAAGAAAATCACTCAGAAGGGGAAAAAAAACCCAAGCCATCTTGTATTCACTCTGAACAATCTGAACAGTCTCCTCAGGTTGTAGCAGAGCTGGCTACTGCTGTAAGCCGCCCCCCGCCCCCATTAATCCCGCTGCAGTAAATTGCTCCACAACACCTATTCCATGGTGGGTTCAGTATTGACACAAAGCAAACCATGGCAATTCTACCCATTCCTAAAATTGGTTGATGCTCCTCGCTTCTCTTCAGCCACCTGCACCAGGGCCTCCCAGTTGTTCCTGTACTCGGCCACCAACACCACGTGCCCTGGGCAGTTCCAAGTTGGGAGAGTGCAGGTGTATGTTTCATCTGCTGACTTTTGAGGCAGATCAGGTATCCTGCTGGGTTGGACGTTTCTTCCTTTCTTCCACTAAAGCTTACATCACTTGCTGATACCACCCGGCTCCCATTCTTCACTCCGGCTCTCTGGGAGAGATGCACAGGGACCTGCGTTGTGGGGATGGAGACCTGAGGCTTCGTGAATGGAGGGTGCTCCCAGACCTACGATTGTGCTAGTGGGCAGAGGTATCCTATCTCTCCCCCTGAAAGAAGGTACAACACACCTGGCTGAGGACTGTGAGCAGCTGCTGTCACCATGATGGGAGACTGCAAAGGTACCCATGTTAAGCTTATGGTTTACTAAGAGTGGCTGGGGAAACCCAGCCAGATGGGCTAGGTATAAATAATAAATTATTATTATATAAGACCCCTAGATCCCTTTCACACGTGCTGCTAGTAAGCCAGGTGTCCCCCATCCTATATTTGTGCATCTGGTTCTTCCTGCCTAAGTGCAGAACCTGACATTTGTCCCTATTGAAATTCATTCTGTTAGTTTAGGTCCAGCTTTCCAATCTGTTACAGGTCATTTTGAATTCTGATTCTGTCTTCTGCAGCACTAGCTACCCCTTTCAGTTTGGTGTCCCCTGCAGATTTGACACACATGCCCTCCATTCTTTCATCCAACTCATTTATAAAGGTGTTGAACAACAGTGGACCCAGGACAGAACCCTGCAGCACTCTGCTTATCCCTTATTTCCAGGATGACGAGGAACCATTAATGTGTACTCCTTGGGTTTCAGTTTGGTGTCCCCTGCAGATTTGACACACATGCCCTCCATTCTTTCATCCAACTCATTTATAAAGGTGTTGAACAACAGTGGACCCAGGACAGAACCCTGCAGCACTCTGCTTATCCCTTATTTCCAGGATGACGAGGAACCATTAATGTGTACTCCTTGGGTTTGCTCAACCAACTACAAATCCACCTGACAGTTACCTCATTCAACTCAAATTTTACCAGCTTCCTCGCATGAATATCACGAGGGACTTTGTGAAAAGCCTTACTGAAGTTATTCAGCATTCCTCTCATCCACCAAGCTTGCAAATCTGCAAAATTACCGCAAAGCTCCTCACCCTCCATTCCTGAGATTGGACAGTATGTTTCAGTTTCATTCCTGAAAACATCTCCAGTAATACTATTCCAAGACTCCAGAGATCGATAGCAGAAGTGCACTCCGTCCCGCCTTGTACTCCCGCCTTGGAGAGGCGGTTCTGCAGCTCAGCCTCAGGAGCGCGGTATCCGTCCGTCTGAATGTACTTCACATCCTGGGGAGAACGAAGAGCTTGCTTAGAAGTTTAAAATCATAACAAAGAACTGCAGTGGATTTTCAACCTTATACTAGTTTGTTTTATGGTGGTCCAAAAAAAAAATTGCCCACTTAGGCTGCTTCATGCAGAGCCCAAGGATACCACAAAGAAATGCTTAACTTTTGCTACTCCAAGAATTTGTCAAGAAACTTCTTTTATATAAGTAACCTCTCACAAGCAAAAATTCAGTAGCCGCATAGGAAATCTGTTTTGTAATTTAAGCTTAAAAGTTTTCAAGGGGTTCTGGAAAGAAACTCTACCACTGGAAAACCACCTCAGTGTATGTTAAAATGTTGATTTGTGCCATTTCCAGGTGGAAGCATCCAAGCACAACAAAAGCTTTGCTCTTCCACCACCAGAGGAATTGGTAGGCACTTTTCACACACTCAGGGGACGGAGCGATTTGTTCTACCCACACTAACTGGGGGCTCGTCCAAACCTCTGAAGCACTACTCCTGTGCTCTGACTGCAGATTTCTGAAAGCAGCAAGAGCTTGGTCCCCCCTCGTGGCCCCAAGGGCTCAGTCTTCCATTTGCCCTGATGCTTTCCCCCAGGAAAACCCACCATTTAGTGCTGAACCAGAACAAACAGCCATTAGGTTTTCCGTGGACTGCTGTTTGTTCTGATGTAGCGCCAAAGAGCAGATTTTTGTGGGGGAAAGCGACAGGCTCAGACCCCCTGCCTTGGGTCAATCAGAAGTGTGGATGAGTCCCATGTGCATCTGAAACTGCATGGAAGAAAGGAATTCACCTCATGTGCAGCAAACCCCAGTCTTTCTACACATGTGTAGGAACTGGATGACCTTCGGGGTCCCTTCCAACTCTACCATTCTATGATTCTACCATTCTATGTTTCTGTGTGAAACAGGAAACCTCAGGGCTACATCACTTAGAGCAGTGTTTCCCAAACATGGATCTCTAGCTGTTTTTGGACTAGAACTCCTATCATAGCTAGCTAGCAAGACCAGTAGTCAGGGATGATGGGAATTGTAGTCCATAAGCAACTGGTGACCAAATTTTGAGAAGCAGTGTTTTCGAGCAATAAGCAGCCAAGAGCATTCTTTAAAATGTGTACTCAAGCAATTCTGCAACAATGCTCACAGAGTAGAATAATAGCAATCCCTTCCATAAAGATTTCAGGATACGTTTTAATAAAAGCACTGCATGTACCCCCCCCCAAGGACACACACACATACACAGGGTGAAGTTTTTAACCAAAGAGAATTTGGAAACAGTTTCCTGGTCATAGGCAAAGATACCTTTACAGCTGAAAGTTCATTTGCTACGGTGCACACACCCCTTTTGTCTGGCATTTTTTGCCGGTTTCTGAAAGTGTGTCACCTCCTTTAGAAAAGGCTAAAGCGGGGTGAGTGTGCACAGCACAGGGGCCCCCAAAGCCATCCAGCATTTTCTGTAGCCGTCTCACCTCTCTGATTACCTTTTTGCCTAAAAGGTTCCAATGACGCTTGACCAACCTGAATTCCCTCCTTGAAGCTGAGTCCAAAGTCAATGAGCTTGAAGCTCTCCTCCTCGGCACTCCACAGGATGTTGCGCGGCTTCAGGTCTGCATGCACATAGCCTCTGTGGTGGAGGAAGGCGAGGCCTTCCAGGATGTCTCGCGCACAGTGCTGGGTGATCCACATGGAGCAGCCATGCAGGCTGGAGTGCGCCAGCAGCTCTGACACGCTAATGTCCAGCAACTCCAACAAGAGGCAGCATGATGGGCCTTGGGCAGAAGGGTAGTCGGTGAACACACCGTACAGAGTCACTGCAAGTAGAAAAACACCACGAAAGGATCAGCAGGGGTTACTTGGTGTGCAACCCCCAGTCCCCGGAAGCTGTTCTGTGCTAAGGTAGTGATTCCCCACAAAAAGCCGCCTTTGGAAAATACAAGATTCGGTTGTTTCCAGCACTTTCTAATTTTAATCCAGAGCTAGCTAGGCAAATGCAGCTTGTTTCTTGGGGGGGGGGGGGATTAACCTTCTAACCTTCAAGAGAATGCTTACCCCAACTCTGTGGCCATCGTAGAAAAATGGATGCAGCAAAAATAGGGTCAACAACGAAACAGTCCTTAGGTAGCACCAAATAAAACTCTAGTCTGGATCCATCCACAGTTCTACTGCAATGGAAGTCACTGCCAACATGGTTGGCAATATATAATAATAAATAATAATAATAATAATAATAATAATAATATTTATTTGTACCCCGCCCATCTGGCTGGGTCCCCCCAGAAATGAATTCAAACACCCTGGATACTCTGCACAGGGTCCAATATAGCATCATTTGAGAAGGAAATCCATCTGGCTGAACTCCTGCCAGCTGCCCAATTTTCCAGATCTTTCTCCCTGTAGCATGACAACAAGACTCGGTTCGCTCGTTGCTGTTGTTGGCCAAAGTATGAAATGCCAAGCTGCAGCATTTCCTTTTTTATAATAATTTTTATTATCTTTTTCAATTAAACATATTATCTCAAACAACAACATACAAATCCACCTATATCCTCGCTCTGCCGAGCTACGACTTCCCTCCCTCACGTCAGCAGGTTTTCTAGTCCAATCTAATCGCCCAGTTCCTTACTTAAATCCTTCAAACTATGTCATAGGGTTATTCTAGTCCTGCTAGTGTCTTCAAACTTCCACGGTTCAATCTTATGTAGTCAACAAATTTACTCCAATCCCTTTGGAATCTTGAGTCATCCTGGTTTCGAACCTTGCCAGTCAGTTTTGCAAGTTCAGCGTAGTCCATCATCTTCGTCTGCCACTCCTCAATCGTCGGTAATTCCTGTAATTCCTGCTAAAAGTATCTTTGCTGTGGTTGTTGCATACATGAACAATCTTTGGTCCTTTTTTGCAATCTCTTCACCCATCAAGCCTAGTAGAAAAGCTTCCGGCTTTTGGGGGTAAAAATGTTGAGAGACATAGATTTTAGTAAAAATCTATGTCTCTCAACAAAGACAGCCATAGGCTTGCATGCTCATTGCAAGAGGTTAAGAAGCAGTTACCGTAAGGGCGATGGTAATCTGCAGCTGACCTCTGGCAGCAGCTGTGAGAAGCCAAATGTGATGGAAGCACAGTCGCCTTGAGATGCAGTGGTAAGTCTCACATTTATTATTTGTTGGGAAGATTTAAGTATCACCCTTCAGCAAAGCAGCAAGGCATGTTACACAAAAGACTCGCAGCGTTGGAAGGGAGCCTGAGGTTCATCTAGTGGAATTTGCTGCCAAGGAGTGTGGTGGAGTCTCCTTCTTTGGAGGTCTTTAAGCGGAGGCTTGACAGCCATCTGTCAGGAATGCTTTGATGGTGTTTCCTGCTTGGCAGGGGGTTGGACTGGATGGCCCTTGTGGTCTCTTCCAACTCTATGATTCTATGATTCTATGATCCCCCTGCAAGGCAGGAATATGCAGCTGTCCCATACGGGGATCGAACCTGCCACCTTGGTGTTATTAGCACACCATGCTCTAAGCAACCAAGTTTCCCACTCAGGTTTAAGACAAAATGAACGCATTCAACTATACCTGCGCCAGCCTTCCCCAGCCTGTTGACCTCCCAGTGGCTTGGACTGCAACTCTCACAAGCCAATGGTCAGGGATGATGAAGGGCAACAAGTTGGGGAACGCTGACGGACATCACCCTCAGTACCATGTAGTATTTGGGACACCCTTTCCCCTCTCAGATTGCACCCTCTGTGCTGGCCAAGTGATTCCTCCTGCTGTGCACATGTACCCATTTTATTTAGTGATCGGATTTATATCCTGCATTTCTTCCACAATGCACCTCAAGGTGTGTCCCAGGAGGGTCTCCCCCTGGGACAAGGATCAGATTCAGATCCGCTTAACTTTAGCACGGGGGCTGCTACCTTGCAGAATTGGATGCAGTGAATCAGAGCTTTCTGGCCCACAAGTGGATTTGCCACTTCTGGTCCTGGAGATTGGAAAGACAAAGCAGATATTGCCTGTCAAAGGATCAATCAGCTCTTCCTCTCTTTCAAATCAGAACCAGTGAAGGTCCTGTGTGAGTGTCTGGAGGTGGTTGGAGGATGGATGGCGGCTAACAGATTGAGGTTGAATCCTGACAAGACAGAAGTACTGTTTTGGGGGGGGTGTGGGGGACTCCCTGGTCCTGAATGGGGTAACTGTGCCCCTGAAGGACCAGGTGCACAGCCTGGGAGTCATTTTGGACTCACAGCTGTCCATGGAGGCACAGGTCAATTCTGTGTCCAGGGCAGCTGTCTACCAGCTCCATCTGGTATGCAGGCTGAGACCCTACCTGCCCGCAGACTGTCTCGCCAGAGTGGTGCATGCTCTAGGTTATCTCTCGCTTGGATTACTGCAATGCGCTCTATGTGGGGCTACCTTTGAAGATGACCTGGAAACTACAACTAAACCAGAATGCGGCAGCTAGACTGGTGACTGGGGGCGGCCGCCGGGACCACATAACACCAGTCCTGAAAGACCTGCAATGGCTCTCAGTACGTTTCCGAGCACAATTCAAAGTGTTGGCGCTGACCTTTCAAGCCCTGAAGGGCCTTGGTCCAGTATACCTGAAGGAGCGTCTCCACCCCCATCTTTCTGTTGGAAGTTGCCCAGGGTGGCTGGGGAAACATTGCCAGTGGCTCTTGGGACCAGGTTGCTCCTGATGGAGGATGTGCCCCAGAAAGGGAGCTGGAGAGAGGGCGGGACTTCTGGAGACCCAGGATAGGGTTCCTGTTTAGGCAAAGGCCCCCCTCCGCCTCCACCCCGCTGCACCTCCCGCACAGAATTAGAGAGTTGGCGGGGAACCCAGGGGTCATTTAGTCCAGCCCCGCCCAGGCCAGTCGTGGCCGGACGGGGAGCATCTGCAAAGGAAGCCAGGCCCCCTTTCGCCTCCGCTTTTACTCCACGACCGCCTTCCCGGCAGCTCGCTCTCTGCACAAGCCCCGGAACCCGCCGCCCCCCTCTCTCACCGATGCTGCGGTGGCCGCGCAGCTCCTCCAGCGCGGCGCGCTCCTTGCGGAAGCCGTAGCCGCCGCCGCCCTCGGCCTCCTGCTCCTGCTCCTGCTCTTCCCCGCGGCCGGGCGGCAGAAACGCCTTGAGGGCGGCCGGCGGGGCGCGCGGGTCTCCCAGGCATCGCGCCCGGTACACGGCGGCCGACGAGCCCCGGCCCAGCGGCGCCTCCGCCCGCCACAGCCCCGCGCCCCCCGCCGCCAACGCCAACGGCGCCATGCGCGCGCCCCCCCCCCGGAAAGGGAGGCGGAGGGGCGGAGGGGGAGACTCTCTCTCTCTCTCTGTCTGTCTCGGTTCCCCCCCCGCCCGCCCTTAATAGCTGTAATTCTTTCAATCAACGTATCAATAGTAAAGGAACGCCCCTCCCCCCCCCAAGCAACAACCCGGAGTGGGCGGAGACAGGAGGATCGGCACGTGGCCAAGGGGGAGGGGGCAGGATGACATCACGGGGGGGGAATGCCCTTTTGGAAATGGGGCTGCTGTGGGGGCAAGGAGCTTGAGCAAAGGAAGGACAAGCTGCCCCACCCCCACCCCAGGTGAGACTGCTCTGCACCCCCTTCAGGTTGCACATAGGGGTTAATAAACCGTATTTCAGAGACACTGCCAGCTCCACCGTGCCTCATTTCTCCCCAAAGAGACGCAAGGGGGTGGAGGGCCAAGCCCCCCTCCCCCCCCAGAATGCCATGCGCCCCTCAGCAGAGATGGGGTGGCTTGCAACGAGGCAGACGCGGGTCTCGAACACGTGGCCAGAGTGCGGATCTCCTGCCTGACAGGTTTGCTGAGTGACACAGTTCGAAGAGGGGAAAAGCCAAAGAAAGCTGTGCTTCCTTCCTCTCCAGGGTAAGGAGTCAGGCCCAAGCCAAGCCTTCTCCACCAGAACACTGCCATCTGTAACCCCTTATTCATGCGCAGTTATGTTGGGCTGCATAGATCTCCCACAGTCCCATGGGGGAGAATTTCAGTGATTAAAATGAATGTATTGCCAAGAATGCTTTTTTTTATTTCAATCAATCCCGGTGACAAGCCGTGCTGGATGCTTCAAAGAATGGCAAAAATATATTTCCAGATTCATCTGACAAGGGAAGAAACCAAGACTAAAATATCAATTATTATCAGATACTAAAGAGAGAGGAGGTTTCGTCCTGCCAGATTTGAGATTATATTATGAAGCATCTTGCATCTGCTGGATCCAGGAATGGATAATATTGAAAAATGGAGATGTGTTAGACTTAGAAGGACATAATAGATTTGGATGGCATGCATATTTACGGTATGTTAAGGTGAAAGTACACAAAGACTTTCAGAATCATATAAAGGAAAAAAACACCATGGCGGCTTTAACAATATCTTTCAAGGAAGTGAATATGAGGACCAATTGGCCAACATATAGAAGAGCTGTTAACTGAGGTAGAAAACCAGGTAAAATTAAAAGATTTTGAAGAGATGGTAACAGATTGGCTACAATACCATCAATTAAATGATTTTTTTTAAAAAATGATAAAAAGAAAGATTTTAGTTATGAGTTATCAAGATTTCAGAGAGAGTTTTTAGAAGATAATATTAAAATGTTGTCAAAAATATATAATTTGCTCCTGTAATGGGAAACAAAAGATGAACAGGTCAAATATGTGATGATACAATGAGCAAAAGATGTGGGACATAATATACAAATGACAGACTGGGAGAGGCTATGGAAAATAGATCTGAAATTTACGGCATGTTCTTTATTGAAATGAAATTATATGAAAATGATGTACCGGTGGTATTTGACCCCAGTAAAACTAGCAAAAATGTATGGAACAAGTACCCAATATATGCTGGAAATGTAAAGAAAAAGAAGGTACCTTTTATCATATGTGGTAGACCTGTAATATAACTAAAAAATTATGGGAAGTTATAATGAAATGGAAAAAAAATGTTAAAAATAACACTTGTTAAAAAAAACCCAGAAGCTTTTTTATTAGGAATGATAAGGTACCAAGATCCCAAAGGACCAGAGGAAATTGTTCATGTATGCTACAATGGCACCTGGATGTTCCTAGCCCAGAGATGGAAGGAAGAGACAGTCCTGACCAGAGAAGAATGGCAAATCCAGCTGATGGACTATGACAAAATGGCAAAACTAGGAATCAAGAAGACAAGAAATTTTAAAAAGAATGGGAAATGTTTATAATGTACTGTATATACAAAATCACTGTAAACAGGTCAAAACATTAGCAGGATTTTAAATATACTTGTAACAGAACGTATAGATAACTTAGGAAGATGAGAAGTATGATAATATAAATAGAGTCAGAGTAATCTCGATATCTGGATTTTGCACTGTTTTATGCTTTTGTTTATATTTTCAAAAATCAAATAAAAAAGATTATATTAAAAACTCCCACAGTCCCAACAACATCCAGAGACCCAAGTTAAAGAAAGGCTGGGCTACATGTCAGGCAGCCGTTCTGCAGGGTTTCAGGAAGGAGGTCTGTCTTGCAGTGGGAATTGAACTCGGGACCTGCATTCAAGGCAGGTACTTCACCCACGGTGATGCGGCGGGGGGTGGTGGTTTCTAGAACCCTAAAATCTACCTGGTCAGCTGCAAATATCTCCTGCTTTAGAAAAACATTTGTAGTTATTAAAATACACACAGAGAGGGGGGGGGGAGGCCAGCACCACCTCTGAAGAGGTGCTACTTCCACCTGACTGCAAGGAAGTCCAGTCTGCTGGAGAAGGTTCTTCAAATGCAGCTAGAAGCCAAGCCGGCCACTGGGCTCACTCACTGACACGCTTGCCCCAAACACTTTTAAAAAAGCATTTTCAGAACGGTTTATATACGTGTAGATTCCACGTGAGATAAAACTGTGGGAAACGGGTGAAATGGCAGGAGCAAGCTGAGCCGGGTGCTAGGAAGGCGGCTGGAGGTTGGAGGAACACAGGAAGCAGCCATCTCAACTCTGTCCATGTCTGCTCACTGAGCAGGGCCTTTGGTCTTTGCTGGCCCCGTCTGGCTGTGCCAAGAATTGCACCTGGGAAACCTCTGCATGCCAATAATGCTTTGCGGCAGAGAGCTGCGCCTTGTGTTGTCCCAGAGAACTCTCATCTTCCTTCAAGGGTCTCCATGTCGCTTCAGGCCGGGTGCTCTTTAATACCCCAAAGTCTGGGTGCTCTGGGTCTGCTAGGAATATCGAACAGGGTATGATGTATAAAAGGATAGGTAACAACGCACTAGTGAAAAGGTCTCAAAAATGCACATGAAAGAAGATGGAATTAAAAACTCTGAAAAAGAAGTAGCCGTGTAATTAACCAACAAGCTTCTCTGTCTCCTTTTCTTCTCCAGAGTGGCTAGGAAAGCAGTTCATGGAAAGGCAGTTTGCTCTTTGCTTAGCAAATAGCCAGAATTCTGTCTGTTGAATGGAAGGAATGCCTTCCATTCCTGTCAGATATCTAGAAAGTTCCAACCTGTGCACACTGCTGTTCTTAGCACCCTGCAGCTCTGCCCAGGATTGGCTGGCTTAAAGGCCAGGATCCCATCCTCAGGAGGCAGCTGAGCTGAGGGACGATGGAGCAGCAATATTGGTTCTGTGGTAAATGGTTGCAAAGCAATGTAATGCCAACCCGTCGTGAAGGATCCATACCTGTGTGGTACCCAAGCAGAAGGCTCCAGGTGCCTTGGAGAGTTGTTGGCCGTCGCCACCAACAATATCAGGCTAGATGGACCAATGATGTGGATCTGTGTTAGGCATATTCATACATTCCTACCCACCCAACATGGGCCATGAAAAATACTTAGTTCTTTTCTTGGTACTCAAGTCTCACCATTTCTTTTCTTTTTTTTTAAAAAAAGGGGACGTACATAATTGACTATTAATACATTTGTTACCTTTTCCATGTTAAAAAGGTGTTTTAAAAACATGAAACCTTATCACACGAGACAAGATGTGGAGTCAATACTGTGTCCCACAGGCAATCTGAGCTCCAGTATGATTTTTAGACTGGGTCTCATAGGAAATACACTATTGAACCCAAAAATGTCATCTTGTGTCTGCTTCCCTACCCTTGTGCAGCCTAAACGGGTATTGCAAAAGCAACCCAACTGCAATTTATAAATGTTTCTATTCATACGCACTGTAAACATCTTATAATTATATCCAATTAGTCAGACTTGCAGCACACAAGCCCTGCTATATTCATATTCCTTACTCCCAGCTGCAACCACAGTGTGGCAGTATTTTAATGCCAATGAAAGTGATAATCCAAAATAGATTAATTTGGATGATGGGTTTTTATGTTTTTGGTGTATCCTTGAGGAAATTAAAATTAAAGTGAAAGAACTTTGGTGTTCGTTTGCTTAGTCATTTTCAAAGTTTTGGGTCCTAGACTGTTGTGCTCATGTGCTTTCTGGTCGCTGGATGCGGTTTTAAGCATCTTTATAAATTAACTAACTGAACAGCTGTTAATTCCTCTCAACACTTCCTTCCTTTCCAGCACTGCAGTGGGCAATGCAATTTCTCTCCCCCCCCCCAAATTCATCTTTGTTTTTTGTTTTTTTTACAACAGAAATGCTTTCTTATGAAGTTTCAATTTCTTGTTGATGTATTAATGTTTCTAAATCATTAAAAAATGTTCTTTATCATTCAACTTATTGATGTTCTAATTACCTGACTTCCCTCCCCTTCTTACTTGGTTCTTTTTGAGTTCTTGGTTGAATGCATATCATTGTGAATCTAGATTGTTGGTTACCAGCTTATCTGCTACTTTTTGATGTTTCTCATTACAAGAGTTAATCTAAACCAGTCAAAAAAATTAATTCTCCGCAGTGGTCTTTCAGGTATTGTTTGAATGTATTCCAATCTTTGCTAATTTTTTGTTTCACCTGGTCCCTTATCTTGTCCTGTCATTGTATCCATCTCAGCATATTCAATCTGCCAATCTTTTACTGATGGTATTGTCTCACTCTTCCAGTTTTGTGCAATCAAAACTCTTGCTGCTGTGGTGGCGTACATAAATAATTTCTTTAGATCTCTTGGGATCTCCCTCCCGATAATCCCTAAAAGAAATTTTATAATTTCTATGATTCTATGATTCTATAAATGCCTCAGGTTTTGGGGGGAATGAGATTTTAAACATCTTTTTCAATTCTTTATATATTGAGTCCCAAAATTCCTTCATTCTTTTACAGGTCCACCAGACATGATACATCGATCCCACTGCCTCCTTACATTTCCAGCAACGATCTGAATTATTTTTGTACATTATTGCTAATTTCCTCGGTGTTATGTAGTTTTCCTTAATAACAAGCTGTAAACTTAAGATCTTTCCTCCACAGTTTTTGCTAATTTGAGAGTTGTATGTTACAGTGAGGGGAAAAAGTATTTGTTTGCCTGCTAAATGTGCCCACTTGCCCTCTGACGAAGAAATGACCAGTCCATGATTTTAATGGTAGGTTTATTGTAGCTGTGAGAGACAGAATAACAACAGGAAAACCCCCAGAAACCCAGAAGACAAAAGTCAGAGATTGATGTGCATTATAATGAGTGAAATAAGTATTTGATCCCTTTGCAAAAGATGACTTAGTACTTGGTGGCAAAACCCTTGTTGGCAATTACAGAGGTCAGACGTTTCTTGTAGGTGGCCACCAGGTTTGCACACATCTCAGGAGGTATTTTGTCCCACTCCTCTTTGCAGATCCTCTCCAAGTCAGTAAGATTTTGAGGCTGATGTGTAGCTACTCGAACCTTCAGCTCCCTCCACAGATTTTCGATGGGATTAAGGTCTGGAGACTGGCTAGGCCACTCCAGGACCTTAATGTGCTGCTCAGGCCCGTCTTAGAGGGATCCGCCGCCCTGGCGCAGCGATCCCTCGGCGCCCCCAGCCTGCCGCCTCTCCGCCCGCCTCCCTCCCGCGCTGGCCGCCCCTCGGGAGGGGGGGTGGGCGAGCGGGGGATGAGGGGCGTGGCGTTGGAGCGGGCGCTCGCGCGCCGGCGGGCGGAGGGCAAGGCCGGCCGCCCTCGCCTCCCAGAGCCCCAGCTGGAGTGCTGGAAGGTCGCGCAAAGCCCCGCGCCGCTCCAGCGCTCCAGCTGGGGCTCCGGGAGGCGAGGGCGGGCGGCTTACAGCCCGCCCGCCGGCGCGCGAGTGCCCGCCTGCCCGTGGGGGCGGGGCGGGTTGGGGAGGGGGAGCCCGGTATGCCGGCGGGCTCGCGGGGGCGCCCCTGGGGTGCCCGGCGCCCTGGTGCGCCGCGCCACCGGCCTCTATGGATGAGACGGCTCTGGTGCTGCTTCTTGAGCCGCTCCTTTGTTGCCTTGGCCGTGTGTTTTGGGTCATTGTCAGCAATATCAAAAGCAACACGATGACCAGAAACAAATACAATATGAAAAACTTTATGGAATGATTCAAAACATCAAAACTAACAAACTGAAGTCTCTGAAAGTCCTTAAATGAATCACGGTGCCAGACTTTACCCGGCGGAGAACAAGCTATGAAACTTTGTATAATCAGCAAAGGAAACAGTAGTTGTTATCCGGAAACACTGTTCAGAGTTGGACATCAGTATTGGACATTTGCTGATTATACAAAGCTTCACAGCTTGTTCTCCGCCGGGTAAAGTCTGGCACCGTGATTCATTTAAGGACTTTCAGAGACTTCAGTTTGTTAGTTTTGATGTTTTGAATCATTCCATAAAGTTTTTCATATTGTATTTGTTTCTGGTCATCGTGTTGCTTTTGATATTGCTGACTCACATTTTACAACTCAGAGGTTTGTTTGTTTATTCATTGGGTCATTGTCATGCTGGAATACCCATCCTCGACCCATTTTCAATGCCCTGGCTGAGGGAAGAAGAGGAGGAGGAGTTTGGATTTGATATCCCGCTTTATCACTACCCTAAGGAGTCTCAAAGCGGCTCACATTCTCCTTTCCCTTCCTCCCCCACAACAAACACTCTGTGAGGCTGAGAGTGGGGCTGAGAGTCACCCAGCAGCTGCATGTGGAGGAGCAGAGATGCAAACCTGGTTCCCCAGATTACAAGTCTTAACCACTATACCACACTGGCTCCCAGGGCAGGGGGTGCTCACCCAAGATTTGATGCTACATGGTCCCGTCCATCATCCCTTCGATGCGGTGAAGGTGTCCTGTCCCCTTAGCAGAAAAACACCCCCAAAGCATATATGTCCCCCTCCATGTTTGACGGTGGGGATGGTGTTCTTGGGGTCATAGGCAGCATTCCTCCTCCTCCAAACACAGCGAGTTGAGTTGATGCCAAAGAGCTCGATTTTGGTCTCATCTGACCACAACACTTTCACCCAGTTCTCCTCTGGGTCATTCAGATGTGCATTGGCAAACTGCAGACGGGCCTGTACATGTGCTGTCTTGAGCAAGGGGACCTTGCGGGCTCTGCAAGATCTCAGTCCTTCACGGCGTAGTGTGTTACCAACTGTTTTCATGGTGACTATGGTCCCAGCTGCCCTGAGATCATTGACAAGTTCCCCCGTGTAGTTCTGGGCTGCTTCATCACCATTCTCATGATCATTGCAACTCCACGAGATGAGATCTTGCATGGAGCCCCAGACCGAGGGAGGTTGACAGTTATTTTGTGTTTCTTCCATTTGCGAATTATTGCACCAACTGTTGTCACCTTCTCACCAAGCTGCTTGGCAATAGTCTTGTAGCCCAGTCCAGCCTTGTGCAGGTCTACAATCTTGTCCTTGGACAGCTCTTTGGTCTTGGTCATGGTGGTTACTTTGGAATCGGCTGGATTGATTGCTTCTGTCAACAGGTGTCTTTTGTACAGGTACTGTAATGAGTTGGGATTACAGATAAGACCTCTCCCTTACAGCAGGTGCTTCTAATCTCAGCTCGTAACATACAGTGAAGATACCAGGTAGCCTGGTATCTTGATAGAACATTGTAAAGTACATTACATATTATTGGTAATAAAGGCTGTCTGTTGACTTTTAAGTTCAAAAAATATGAACAGGAATATTACACCAAGTTGGCACAAACCTCGAGGGTAGTAAACAAACCAGCAAAAAAATGTTAAAGGAAGTGTTTGTGTTTGTCTCCCCCTTTTTCTTCCCTCTCTCCTTAAAAGCACTCTCTTCTCCATGGGAAAGACAATATATATGTGTCATGCGTGCCACCCACCCACATATGGCACGTACACACACACACACACACATATAGTGCCAAACCCGATGGGGGAGGAGAGAAGATGTGGGGTGGAGAAGAGTAAGTGATGAGATTAAACGAGAAGGGGTGGTGGTGGAAGAGAGACGAGAAAACATTGTGCTCCACAAGATTCGAGAGACAAAAAACAAAAAACAAAACCCTATATGGAAAGTGAGCGGGGGGCTGTTCCACCTTTTCCTCCACCACCCCTGCCCAATCTCCTTTAGATTTGCAACGTTGGCAGTGACAGGAACAGCTGCGATGGGTCAGGGAGCGCAGGGTGGAGACAGCTGGGAGAGGGTGGCAGATACAGAGAGAATGAGGGAGGGAGGAAGAGGGTACAAGCAGGCCGAGGCCGCCTTGCGAGGCCCCGCACGGATCTTGCTCTGAGGCGCCATTGTACACCCTCCGAAACAGGCCAGGACCGCTGGCCATGCTGAGAGGGAGAGGGAGAGGGAGAGGGGGGTGCTTCTGGGCGGAGGCTGCTCCCCGCAGAACTCTCTCTCCACGCGGCCCACCTCTCCTCCTGCGTCTTTTGGCCCAGCCCCTTTCCTGCAGCGAGTGAAACCCATGACCAATCATGCAGCACCGCCACCAGAGATGCACCAATCACAGCTGCCTCTAACCTCCCTTCAAGCAAAGCAGCTTGTTCAAAATTGGGGGTTGGGGCGTTTTCAACCAGGCATCGGGCCAGACTTTGGACATGCCTGCTCTACAGTATCTATCACATATCTTATATTATTTTTCACGTGGCGCCCTGGGAGAAATCCTGCTCAATCCTCATGGATATAATCTTTTAATATGCACTTCCATCTATTTGCTAGTATGTCTGCAAATATTTTGTAATCCTTATTAAGGATAGATATAGGTCAGTAATTCGTAACTGACGTTTGATCTGTTCCCTTAGGGATCAGGGTTATGTAGGCCCATTCCCATGATGCTGGTAGTTTCCCCATATTTAAGATGCTGTTCACTACCTCTCTATATGGTTTTTTTGTTTTATCTTTTTTATCTTTGATTCTATTTCTTGATTCAAAATCATTTATAGTTGTACTTGCATTTTAATATTTTGATTTAGCTTCTCATTTTCTGGATTCTTTGCTAATTCTTTTTCATTCTTTTCATTCCTACATTCTTTCTGTCACTTCTCACAAATCTTTCTGCTTCTTCCACCGACTTGAGTCTCCATCTTTTCCCTTTATATGTGAAAGTGATTCCTTCTGGGAACTCCCACCAATATGGAATGTTTTTCTTTTTGAGTGGGTCTGTCATAAATTTAGGGTTTAAATCACTGTGCCACTTGGGCTTGCTGTTCAGAAGGTCGGCAGTTCGAGGCCCCGCGACGGTGCGAGCTCCTGTTCGGTCCCAGATCCTGCCAACCTAAAAGTTCGAAAGCATGCAGTGCAAGTAGATAAATAGGTACCGCTCCGGCAGGAAGGTAAATGGCGTTTCCATGTACTGCTCTGGTTTCGCCAGAAGTGGCTTAGTCATGCTGGCCACGACCCGGAAAAACTGTCTGCAGACAAATGCAGGCTCCCTTGGCCGGTAGAGCGAGATGAGCGCCGCAACACCAGTCGTTCACGACTGGACTTAACTGTCAGGAGTACCTTTACCGATCAGAAATTTATATTTCTGTCTTTTCTTTAGCAACCTACTCGGGACTTCTCTTCAGATAATTACATTTTTCTCCTTAATACGGAGTCTTTTTTTAAAGTTTGTAATATTCTATCTCTGAGAGTTACAGAGTTAAAACACACTAAACAATCACATGGCCATTTGTTTGCCTTTGCCTCTAATTTTTTTTAATCAATCATACAAAATATATCTTCTTCCTCAAGCTCTAACCACTTTGTCAATTCTCTTATCAATTTCTCCATTATGTTCTCATTCTGCTCCATTGGTATCCCTCTAAAACATAAGGTCATCTGTCTTTGCTGGAATTCCAGGATTGCTACCAAATCTAGAATTGCTTCCTATATCTCTCTTTGTTCCCCACTTTCTTCCTTAATTTTTTCTTGCTGTTTTCTTAATTCCTTACAACGATTTTGTGTTTTTTTAACCCTTTCCTCAAGCTTCAAATGGTGTTTTTTTTTTTAGATATCCTATACTGCTTTCCCAAGTTCCTGGTTCTTGACTGTCAGTTCCTTTTGTCTGGTTAGTGCAACAATTAAACTAGAGTTTTGATCTATTGCTTTCTCCATCTCATCTGGTTTGGTCCCTGTCATTTTAGTATTTTCGTTCATAACTTTTTTTCAGGCCCAGTATCATATCTGATGTATATTCCTAGATCTCCCTCCACTACTGATTGCCTTCTTCCTAAATTTGCTCCTGCCATTGATGATGTTATAAGCGTTTGCTGCTTCTTAGGAGTCATCTCCAGTTGTGTGTTGCTTTCAATTGCGTTCAATTGTGACAGATGCACCCTTTTCTCAAACTTTCTCAATCTCTCTCAAACCTCCCATGTCTTTTAAGACTTCGCTCCTCTCACTCCGTCCCTCCCCCCCCCTTTTAGGGCCCTCCTCCTATTTCCTGTTCAGCTTTCCCAGTTCCTGTGGGATTCTGGGATATATACTCTGCTGAATCATCTACCATCCACTTCCATATCTCAGGGACAACAGAGTACTCCTCTCCTATTACTTTCCTCCCCAAATTTGTAACCTGAGAGCATTCCATGCAGTACACAATATACAAAGTCAATGCACCATAAAAGTCCAGTGTCCATTTTTAGTCTACCTGAAATTCTTCTCGCCATCTTCTATCTTCTTCAACCCCATTTTGAAGCTTTTCTCCCTTCAAACCCCTCCTCTCCCAACCGCTGCTTCTCAAGTCCGCTCCCAAACAGTTCTTCTTCTGTCCTTGTTGTCCGTTGCCCTCTTGTCATTCTCTTCTCTCCCTTCCCCTACTGTTGCTTCCTCAATATTTCTTTGCTCAGATATTTCTCCACATGCTTGCAAGTAAAGATACAAACATGCAAGCTGGATTATAATGTCCACAAAATTTAGGAAATTCTATTCCTTACTGGCACGGTTAAGGAGAACTATAATAGAAAAATTTCCCATGCTATTTTAGTATATCCAACCACCACTCAAGCTTCTTTATATTTCTTACCTGTTTGATTAACTCCAGAGAAAATAGCAGCTGGGACATTTCCACTGAGCTGAAAGCAATTTGAAAGTGAGGTCATTGCTGACAGTGTGTATACACTCAACCCACCTTGTGGCAAATAAGTTTTGTATGTTTTTGTGTTTGACCAGAGGAGACAGAAGGTAAAAGATTGGTATGGCCACATTGTCACACATGTAGGGTTTTTTATTATTATTAATTGCTTACATCTGCTGTAAAGACTTTGTTTTAAATAAAAAGTCCACTTTTTAAATAAAATAAGCCCACACCTATATACACAATGTTTCAATTTTACTGTAATTTTAAAAAGAATTGTAAACCACCCTGTTGAAAGGTGGGATATAAACCAATTAATATAAATAAATAAAGCCTCTTTTCAAAACACCTTAAAGTCTTTTTAAAAAATAGGTCTCTAGTCTAAGCAGTATAATCACTCCTCCTATTAAAAAAACAGCTTACCAGTTTGGAAGTGAAACAGCCCCATCCCAAAAAATAAGGTTGTAGTTTTTATCTATTTGCGGGATGAAATATTATCACTTAAATTCCTGTGACTGTCCAGGACTGAACGGTGGCAGTTGAGCCTATAGAGATAAGAATAATAAAGTACCTCAGGCTATTGTCTAGAGGTGGAACGTCCTGGTTCCTAGCAGTGAGCAATGGCCATGTTCAGCCTCCACGGTCCTAAGGCAGACTCTCAATACCAGTTGCTGAGAGTCACTGGGCGTGGGGGGAGGCTGCTGTTGTGCCCAGGTCCTTCTCTCGCAGGCTTCCACTGCCATCTGGTTGGCCGCTGTGAGAACAGGAAGCTGGGCCACTTGGCTTGATGCAACAGGGTTCTTCTCGATTTTTTTCCTCCCTTAGGGCAGAAGTGAGAATTGCCCATAGAAGGAGAGATTTAGTACTGCTGTAATTGAGAAGCAGCATGTCTGTCCAGAAAGAGCAAATGGTGGAAGCTGGATTTTTCAATATGAAAAATGATTTTTGCTTTGGTTTTTTTGAACACTGAAAAATGCAACTTGGCTTCATGGAAGTCAATGGGACACGTTTCTGCATTCAGCAGCAGCTGTTGATGTCTCTGGCACTCGGGACTCTGCCCGGGCCTGGCCCTCCTCAAGTGCTTTTCACCTGGCTAGAATGTTCCCCTAAACCTGGATAATGCTTCTTTATCTGGATGCAGGATGGAGAGAGGGGTGGGAGTGAGTGGACTGCAGAGACTAGCCTACTGTACCAAGTTAAGGGAGGAGGAGGAAAGACATTGGGGGCAGGAGCAGGTGCATGGCTTCCTCCTCCCTTCTCAGCTCAAGAAGCGATGGCTTGCTCAATCCACTTTTTCCTTCAGCTACACCCACTGCTGGAATGTGGTTCTCCAAAGGTTGCTATATTGCAATAAGTGATCGTGATGAGGGCTGGCAGAAACCACTTTTTCCTTCAGCAGAGAGCACCAGACGGCAGAGAGCACCAGACGTGGGCCTTTGAGGGGAACTTTCAGGAGGATGAGAAAGAAAAAATGGGGAAGGAGAAGGTCTCCTTTTGCAAACCTTGAATAGCACTGCAAGATCCCTCTTTCAGGTTGGGAGACACACTGCAACTCTTTGGTGTGTGTCCCCCCCCCACTTACTCTGGTGTATGTTACTCAACTCTTAAATGGTGCAGCTAAATAGTATACTCACATGTGGAATCCTACAGTTCTTCGGGTTAAGGGGGATCGACTCACCAGACTTAATGCAGAATCTGTCACACATTATTTTTTCCAAAGAATAAAAAAATACCCCTTCTAATGGGAAGCTGCTTCATTTTTTAAAAAAATGGCATCACTTGTGAAATAAAATCAACACCAGATAGGAGAACAGAAGCCTCTCTTTTAATTCTATAGAAAAACCAGGATAAATTAGACTCTGATCAAACAAGACACAGGGAACCCGGAAAAGCATCTTCCAGTAAACTTGGAGAAAGTAGTACTGATATGAGACTATACAAATATTCAGTAATGTATAGTATATTTCATGTGAATTTATTTCACACCCAGTTATCTTTCCTCTTTAGAGCACACCCCTCTCCCCATAAAAACTGGAGAAAATGGGAGCCGAAAGAAGTCTGGACAAGTTGGTTATGGCATTCAACATTTCTGCAGCCAGAACGTGACTTCCAAGGGTAAATTTTGCTTCCCTCTATTTTGCATACTGGCTTCTTATTGCAGGGAATTACTTCACATCATGATCAAGTCCCCCAAAGTATTTGGCTCTGGACAAAGTAAGGTCTCCTCCACTGGGCACCATTACAGATAGCAGGGGCTGAAGACTCCGTCTAGCACACATCTACCCCTTTACCTAGTCCCATATTCTGACACCCTTTTTCTGGAAATGCTAAAACAGAAGGGGGAAAAGGGTTTTGGATCCACACCACCCCTTATTAATCATAACCAATGCCTATGTCACACAGTCTCAGGGGGGGAATTATACTTGTAGGTTTACAATCTGAGGTAGACATGATAGACAGGGGAAAGTAAAGAGAGGAACGGGTAAGGGAAATTAAGAACAAGGTACCAAGGAAAGGGAAAAATCAGGAAAAGAGAAAAGGTAGATTTTAAGCAGTTAAAAATGTTGAATAGAGGTGAAGCAATAATGTGAGTATCAAAGGGGACAGAATTCTTCTAGAAAGAAGGTGCCAGCAACAGGAAAAGAAGAGGCATGGAAATGAACTGGAAGAGTATGCCATGGAAGAAGATGACTAGAACCAGTGGAATCAAGAGAGCAGGAAGGAATGCCAAGACAGAGGACAACCAGCGAGAACGTTTAACAGTTAGACCAAGGAGCTTACAGTGAATATGGGAAAAAATGAAGACAGTTCACAAAAGGGCAATTAGTAAACATTTATGCTTAAGAACACACTTATCTCTTATCTTAAGCAGAAACTGTTGTTGCCCTTTCCTGTGAAAAATCTGGAGCCACTCAACTGATTCACACCCAGTTACCACCACACAAAAGCCCATGGCATGTAGACAATGTTTGCATGCTTAGCTCCACCTTCTGGCTGGGGCTGATGGGGGTTCCGGTCCAAAACATCTAGAGGGCACCAGGGTGGAAAAAGTTGCTTCCGTTTTATAAAGGCTGGGTGCCTACTTCAGAATCAAAATGCCCAAGGCCCCTCTGTGACATCAACCAAGTCATAGCAGTTTATCCGATGGCAACCAGAGGGATGGGATCTACCTACCTAGTCACTGTGACATATCAAGATGGTGACAAAAGACATCACAGCTAGAGAGGTTGGATGATGCTCATGGTCCATTATACTGATACTAGCTAATTCAACTAGCTGGACTCGGGGGCGGGGGGGGGGGTAGAATCCTATGTGCAATATCTATCTTGATCCAGGGTAAAATCTTCACTTCAACTGTATTACAATTTCCACAGACTAATCTAAAATGTGCTTTTTCAATTTGTACACTTTTGTTGATGGACTGCCATCTTGAAACCCTGATAAGGCAAAGGAGGGATAAAAGGAAAACAACCCCCAGTTTCTATTGCTGCAAGAAGCATTTCTTCATGGTTATACCCCCTCAAAGACATAGAAGAAAAATGTTGAACTCCTTTAAAGAATAAATGCAAAAGTGTTTTTGTTTTTTAAACCTTAGGCTTATTTTTACTCATGACAATATTTGTTAAAATATTACATCTGCCTTTGAGAAGAGAGAGTATCATATTTTTATAATGTGGAAAAATAAACTCTACAGACATCCCAAATTGGCACACAGGTGCTTTAAAATAACATCCTCTTGCAGGATAATTCCAAAGGGGTGCCTTGCTCCCACCCTGTTTACCCAATTATTCTTTAAACACACTGGACTGCATGAATGGGTATAAGACGAGAATACCTAAAAACAGTAAAATGTTTATTTTCTTAGAAAAAAAAGAGGGATTCAAACTGATTGTGGTCACAACTTCCAACTGTGGTCAGCAAAGCCAATACTGCAAGCTTATTCCTCGATTGAAATACTTAAAGAAACTTTAAAAATACAGATTTCTGCTCCTGCATCACTATACCCAGTATTTGTGTGACAACATGCTTTTAAATTGATAACTTCTTCCTAGCAGAGAAACGAGGACGGTCGTGGCAAAGCATCCCACCTCCAAAGCTCTAAATTGTCCATATTAATCAGAACTCTGCAACCCGGGGGGGGGGGTTTGACAAACAGAGTGAACTTGAAGGTTCAGCTGCTCAGTTATGGTAGGTGTTGTATAATACTACTCCAGCCAATAGAAAATAGGCCAGCAGCCCAAGTGAAATCTACAGTGTCACTTAAGATTTTATGCTGAAATATTTGCTGTGTTCCTGGACACAGATACCTGTAAGTGAAAAACCTGCAACACGTTCCAGCCAGCATCAGCCAAGGCAGTTCCACACAAGCTGTTCTTTCCCTTTGTAAAGTTCATTGTATGGTCATTAAGAAACACTGCAACTGAATGGAGCATACAATGTGGAAATGATCTTTTGTTATGTAGTGCTGTTCACTTGAGAAGACTTCCAAAAAGGATCTTGACTGTAATCTATTTACACAGTAGTATTCCCGTTTTGATCAGCAGAAATGGCACTATGTGATATCCTCCTCTTCTGAACAGTAATCACGACCCTTCAAAGGGAAAAACAGAGAGAGAGAGAGATGTATATACACATTTAACACAGGAAAAACAAAACTAGCTACGTTGATTCTGACTCTTTGGCAGCCACAGTGAATCCTTCTGTGTTTGGTCCTATAGTGTTTTCAGTAGGAAACCTCTTCATCATATGTGGTTAGGACAGAGTGTTACCCTAGGCATTTCTGGATGTCACAAGGAGCAATCATAAAATAGCAAATGTTCTGCCCTCCTATTGTTCTGTGAACATCCAACAGGACCACCAAGACCACCTTAGTGCCAACCCAGGCTTGAACCCAGAACTGAACATATCTAGATCATGGGTGTCATCCAAGAATGCCCAGAGTTGTACATGAATCACTAGTTCAACTCCTGAAGGGGTGTCCCTTTGCAACCAGCTAGTGATTTGCACAATCTTGGGGGTCCAGAAGAGCCTTCCTTAGAAATGTAATAATTACTACTTCCCTGAGCAACTTCCTCTAGGAAGTAGGAAGAGGCAACAGACAGCTTGGCAGAACCTATGACAGGAGGAGAAACCTGCTTCCTTCCCATCTTCTTCAGCAACCCTCGCACCAGGGGACTTTTGCACCTCTGGCAATTCCTATTCCTCGGTTTGGAATTTAGCTGAAGCACTTGCTCTACTTTTTAAGCATCTTGTCAAGCTTTGTGATTACTTTGCGTAGGCAGCAGCAGCAGCACTTGAAAAAAGGGAGAGGCGAGAACAAGAACATACACACTGGTTAAGAAATGAGGGATACAGCCCACGTCTTCCTGAAGTGTGACAAGCAGTTCTTCAGCAAAGTCAATCTCTGAAAGCGACTACCATGGAAAGAGGAGAAAGCGGATCATGGCTGAAAGTATTAATCAAATTAAGAAGCCAGTATCATGTCACATTTGAATATAGCATGCAAGCTTCATACTGATCAGTTTCACTTTGAAGTTTTCCAAGCTGCAATTCATTTTTATTACTTTCACGTCACAACATGGGCAACACTATCACACTTAACCCAAATCACCAGAAAGGGTAACGAGGGTAACTCAAGAAGATTTGTGCGTGCGGGTTTATCAGTCATGATTTCCAACATCTTGAGGGAAGGGAGTAAAACCTCCCTTTGAAATTACATGTTTGAAATGCCAGTAGAGGGGGCTATAAAAGAGAAGTTGGCTGTGGATGAGGAGGCCTGAAGTGAGAGGAGGCTATGGATGAGAAGGTCTAGCTCAGGGCTGGGGATTTTTCAGTCTGTAGGCCAAATCTGGCCCACCAGCTTCTCCATTTGATCTGCAAGGTCCTTCCACCAAAGCACACCCACCAGCCCCACAACTGGTGTCCTATGGGGCATGAGTTGCAGGGCAGGGAGGGAGGGATGCCTCATACCCTGCAGCAAGCAAGACTTCCCACCTTCCCACGCATCAACTGATGCACAGAAGGTTCGATCCTGCTTGGTCAAGCGTGCAAGTAAGTTCCTCAGGGGAACTCTGTCATGCACCCAAACCCTGCAGAAACCAGGACGGAACCCAAAGCTTCCAGACAAGCACCCTGTAAGGCAAGGATAGGAAACCCAAAACAACATCATTCAAATCCTATGAGCCACAGGTTGTATTAAAAATAAATGCAATCCTCAGAGCTGAAGAGAAGCAAAACAAAAAATCAGTATGACTGAGAACAAGTAACAGGTGGGTAGCCGTGTTGGTCTGCCATGCAAAACAAAATCGAAAATTCTTTCCAGTAGCACCTTAGAGACCAACTGAGTTTGTTCTTGGTATGAGCTTCGTGTGCATGCAGCACACGAAAGCTCATACCAGAACTAACTCAGTTGGTCTCTAAGGTGCTACTGGAAAGAATTTTCGATTTTGTTTTGAGAACAAGTAAGAATGCAAGACAGTGGCCAAATTCAATTCATAGTCAGATTTTGCAAGGACTGGCTCTGGCTTTTTTCACATTTAATGAAAATCATTTCAGGATAAGAACATTGTAAACAAGTGAAAGACAAGTCAACTGTAGTTTAGTTCTGGCCTAGTCCATGAAAGTGAAGCCCACATTAAGTCAGTTACATAAGACTGAATTGCAAATAAGATTTGAGCTGGACAACTGCAAGCAAGTCATGATGTTTTTCCTAAATAATCCTAAGCAGGGCTTTTTTTCAGCTGGAACTCAGTTCCGGCAGCTCCCAGGTGGGCACCATTGCCATTCTAAGAGAACGAGGGAGGTGTTCATGGTGAGTTCTGGCACCTCTCTTCCTAGAAAAATAGCACTGATCCTAAGTAGCATATGAGTAATACAAAAGGAATGACATATGTTTCAGGCAGTATCAGATACAGTTAGCACTTTTTAGAGTACTATTTGCGCATCCCCCCATCTATATCTTAAAAAATACTTTGTGAGCACATGCATTAGAAGTGGCTTGTAATTTGCCATTCCATTATAACAAAGTCCAACTTTCAATAAAATTATTTTCCTGCTTGCGGTCCCCTGCTCTCATAATTGCTAACTTTGTCATGAATGACATGGGGCAGCCAGTGTGGTGATGTGGCTGGAGCGCTGGACTGTGATGAGAGACACCCAAGTTCAAAGCCCTACTCATCCATGAAGCTCTTGGGATGACCTTGGGCGAGTCAGTATCCCTCAGCCTAAACTGCCTCGCAGGGTTGTTGGGAAGAACCTGGTAAGCTACTCTGAGGCCAAACAGTCCACATTCTCCTACCCATTCTGAAAATACACTTGCGTTTTTAAAATTTACCAAAAGAAGAAAGCAAGCAGATAATTTCTAATACAAACATTTCTGTCAGGGAACTATGCCCGACTCAGCGCAGAGTGGTGCAAGGGCTCTCAGGATGTTACAGAGAGCCCCAGTCCCACCTTGCCAGCAGTACCTCCTCTAGCAGCGGGAGGAGTGGTGAGGCATCCAGCGAGGAGGGGGAGGTCTCTCAGGGGGAAAGGAGCCGAGGCTCTGGGGATGCATGAGAGACCCAGCACTCACACAGTTCAGCGGGCGATACAGGGGGTGCGCAACTTCCGTCGCCCCAAAGGCGTCGTGGGGTGAAACGAAAAGATGGGAGGCGGGGTTTTCGTATCCCTAAGCTCTTTTGTTGGGGTCAGAACCGGAAGGGACCATTCCCGGATTCTGACACCGCTTGATACAGACATGAACTTTTTAGCTCTGCACTGTACATAGTTTGCACAATAAAATCCTTAAAGGAAACAGCGGAGTTCTGGCTGCTTACTCATGAGCAACTAATTGAGAACCTTACAATTTCCAACTCTGTAGTGCTTAAAAATGGGCTAGCCAAATTTCAAGCAGTAAAAATCCAGACAGAAAAGTTGTTGAGCTATTTTTAAGGTAAATTGCCAAAAATGACACTGCCGACATGGGTTGCCATACATCCAGATTTTCCTGGACATTTTAGCGATTTTCACCCAGACACTGCTTCCGACTGCAGTATTCTGGATATGTCCGGGAAATTCCGGATGTATGGCAACCCTATTAACCATTCCTAATTCCAAATACTGCATTATGCAAGTTCAGAAAAATCCCCTCTCACAGACTGAAACTATGCATGCACTTTGTGGCACAATTGTGGTGTATTTTCTTCTCAACAGAAGAAGCACAGACCCCAGGATCAATTTGAATTGAAAAACTTCCGGTTAGGTGCCGGGTAATGGCGGACGGGAGCTGCACAGCTCCGTTCACCGTGAGGCGTTAGGGACTACCGTGCCTGCGCCGCGGGTCCCTTAAAGCCACGGGAAGATCGTCCCGTGGACCGTGGTCTTGTGGGTCCCAGACGTACCGTCTCCGCTCCCAGTAGAACCTCGTAAGGGGGGAAACTGGGCGAGTGGGGCTCCGGTACGGGACTGAAGAGACGGCTGCCTCCGGTGGGCAAAGCAGCGATCCCGCCAGACCTGAGCATCCGATGCTTCTGAGCTAAGAACTTACAAAAAGAAACTCTGTAAGTAAACTTTATGAACTGTTTTGCAACTTTTGAAGATATAGACTTACAGAGGAAACGTCTAAAGGAAGCCTGTTCCCTTTGAACTGCTTGCTGAGTGCGGTAGCGCTAAAAGAGCGAAGCCGCGAATAACGGAAAAGTTTTACGAACTCTGCTAAACTTCTTAAAAGTGGATTAAAAGTTTTTTAGAGGTTATTTTAAGACTTATTAAAGTGGAATATGACAAAAGAAGTCACCGCTCGCCCTCAGGATTAAGGATTCGGGGTCGGTAGCGGGCTGCGCTGGACTGTTGCCATTTACTTTCGTTACTGTTTCAGAGACTGTTTACCAGTGGAGACATTTTGGATATATTGTTGCCGGACACAACTATTTTTTGGGCTTGGTGGTAACACTGTAAGCGAAAATAGCTACTGACTTGGGCTACTTAAAATTGACTCTTCTTTGGCTTGGAGAAATGTTTTCTTCTTTGGGATTTTAAATTCTTTGCCTTGCAATTGGATTATCGGAATAGTGTGGGACTCCTGGCTCAGCAGCCTCTTTGTTTTCTGAATTGAGTTGCTGGCCACCTGGTGTTTACTTTTGGGATTGTTGATCTTCTACTGTGAATGTCTGAGATTGTTACCACAGCAACTGAGGTGACCTTGAGACTACAATTGCAGAGCCCAAAGGAAATGGACACTAGATCAAAAACAACTGGCTCTGCACAAAGAAAGGGTTCTTTTTCCTTAACTCTGCAGGAACAAATGGAGAAAATTGCTGCCAGTGTTGCAGAACTAGCTCAAGGACTGAAAAATGTTACTGATGAGCTGAAGCAAACACAGGCCTCAGTTGGCACAGTTAATACTGCAATAGAAAAACTCCAAATTGACATTAAAGCTGATATAAAAAGTTCCACGCAGACATTGGAAAAATCAATTGGCCAAATTGAGGAGAACGTCAAAAGAAACAGAGAAGAAATTAGTAAAATTGGGGAGGAGGTGACGGTCCTGAAAAAGGATACGGAGGAACTGAAGGGAGTCAAAGAGAAAATAAGAACAGTGGAACAAAAACTGGACAACATTGATTTGGAGAACCTAGAAAGAATTGATACAAGACAAAGATCAGTGGAGGAATCTCTCGCCTTTCTGCAACTACATCAGAGAGAAGGGAACATTCGTTTGAGAGGTCTTCCAGAATTGGAGGGTGATAGTTTAAAGGCATATATTGTGGAGCAATTTTCAACGTTTTGGCACCTGGAAGAAACTGACGTCTCAGCGCGCATAGTGAAGGTCTTCAGATTTGGACCCAGAGGATCGAAAGGGAAGAAAAGTACCAAAACGGTTAGTGACTGTTTGATTGTAACACACGATAGATACGATAGAGACTACTTTCTGGATCTGCATTACAAAAACAACCTGGTGGTACAGCAGAACAAAGTCATTTTTTATAAGGACATCCCCAGATTTTTCCTTGAAAAAAGGATTTTTTACAACGATTTGACTACTGAGTTAAGAAAAAAGAATATCTCCTTCAGCTGGGAATTTCCAGAAGGTCTGGCGTTCACGTTTGAAGGGAGAAAGATAAGGATAAAATCTCCGGCCGAAAAGCAAAAGTTTGTGGACAAACATCTGGAGTTTTTCAAAGGCACAGCACTTGATCCAACACTACTTTACAGATTTCCAGATCCACTTCTACCGCCGGGGGCATCAGCACCAAGACCAAGCGACAAGGACCCAGAGGAAGGAAAGAAAGGAGAAGCATCTGGAGGAGGAGACTAAAAAATCAAGATAATGGCGTTGAAATTAACAACTTGGAATGTTCGGGGATTAAACCAGAGACCAAAGAGGCGCAGAGTGTTTTATAACTTGGAAAAGAAGAATTTGGACATTATATGTTTACAGGAGACCCACATTACCCGACGACATAGAAGATTATTACAGAATAAAAAACTAGGCCAAGAATTTATATCATCGGACAAAGTCAAGAAGAGAGGAGTTGTAATATATGCAAAGAAAAATATAGCCCAAGACAGCTATTTAAAGATGAAGAAGGGAGATACATCGCAATTGAAATTAAAGTACAAGGCGAAAATTTTCTGATTCTGGGACTTTATGCACCAAACGAAGGAAAGTCAACTTTTTACAAGAATATACATGATTTGCTGTTGGACTATTTGGATTACAAAATTGTCTGCCTTGGGGATTTTAATGGGGCAGTTTCCACATTAATGGACAGATCTCAAAGAACAAAATTTACAAATGATGGGAAACTACCAAAGACTTTCTTTGAAATGGTGGACAATTTGAACCTAGAGGATGCTTGGAGGCTAAAAAATCCTACAGAAACAGAAGCAACTTTTTTCAGTGAATCACAGCAGTCATGGTCGAGGATAGATTACATCTGGATCTCGAAGGAGTTGACACCAAAAATACAAAAAGCAGAAATCGGCCCTAAGACATATTCAGACCATAACCCTGTACAGGTAAACTTGAAGATGGTTTCCAAGGATTCCTATAGATGGAGAATGGATGACGCTTTAATGAGAGACACCAAGCTGGTAGAAAGAGCTGAGAAAAAGATGAAGGAGTATTTTCAAATTAATTGGAATTCGAGTGTCGAAAAGAGGATTGCTTGGGATGCAAGTAAAGCTGTAATGAGAGGATTCCTCATAAGTGAAAAAGCAAAAAAGAAAAAACTTCAAAATGCGGAAATGGAAAGATTGCTGAAGCAAATTAAAGCCAAAGAAAAAGAACTAAGAGGTCCATCCGAAATGTGTGAAAATCCAAAAAGAGATTAAATACTTGCAATCCCAATATGCAAAATTTGTGAATCAAGATATTGAGTGGAAAGTGAAATGGATGAAGCAAAGATCATTTGAATCTGCCAATAAATGTGGAAAATTACTGGCTTGGCAGTTAAAGAAGAGACAAAAGGCCAATGTCATCACTAACTTGGAAGTGAATGGTAGAACGATAGAGAATCCCGGAAGAAATCAGATGGTGTTTCCAAAAATTTTACAAGCAACTGTACAAGGAAGAGAAGATAAAAGAATCAGAGATAGACCGATTTCTGGAAAAAAATGGATTACATAAAGTCCCAAAGGACAAACTAGCAAATCTCAACCACCCGATTTCGACACAAGAAATTTCAGATGCAATAAGCAACATGCAACTTGGGAAGGCCCCAGGACCGGACGGACTAACAGCAAAATACTATAAGACATTGAAAGACTGGCTATTACAGCCTTTGAAGGAAATATGCAATAAAATCCTTGAAGGAGACAGGGCACCAGAGACGTGGAAGGAAGCCTTTATCACACTGATTCCAAAACCAGGGACAGAAAAAACTCTAATGAAAAATTATCGACCAATTTCCCTTCTGAATGTGGATTATAAAATTTTTGCCAATGTATTGGCCACAAGATTGAAAAGAGTGCTGAAAGATTATATACATAAAGACCAAGCAGGTTTCTTACCAGGAAGACAGATAAGTAATAATACAAGAATTATTGTGGACATTTTGGAAAAACTGGAAAGAAACATAAATACAGATGCAGCACTTTTGTTTATAGATGCGGAAAAAGCTTTTGATAATATATCTTGGACATTTATGAAAAAGAATCTGGAAGTAATGGGAGTTGGAGAAAGATTTTTGAATGGCATTAATGCCATTTATACAGAACAAAGAGCAAAAATAATAATCAACAGTGTGATATCGGAAGAAATTGAAGTTCAGAAAGGAACAAGACAAGGGTGCCCTATCTCCCCTTTATTATTCATCACGGTCCTGGAGGTCCTTTTAAATATGTTACGAAAGGACAAACAGATAAAAGGAATCAGGGTGGGAGAGAAGGAATATAAATTACGCGCCTTTGCAGATGATTTGATGTTATCCCTACAGGAACCAGAAAATAGTGTTCCCAAAGCCCTGGAAGTAATTGAGAAATTTGGACGGGTAGCCGGCTTCAAATTAAATAAACAGAAAACCAAAGTTTTAAGCAAGAATATGAGGTCAGAACAGATACAGAGACTGCAAGAAAGCACTGGACTTAACTTTGTAAAAACTGTAAAATATCTAGGAGTCAATCTCACAGCTAAAAATTTAAACCTATACAAAGACAATTATGAAAAGTTGTGGACAGAGATTAAGAAAGATTTGGAGATTTGGACAAGATTGAAACTGTCGTTAATGGGAAGAATTGCGGCGATTAAAATGAATGTCTTACCAAGGATGCTGTTTCTATTCCAAGCCATACCAATTTTGGACAAAATGGACTGTTTTAAGATATGGCAAAAGGACTTATCGAAGTTTATATGGCAGGGCAAAAAACCTAGAATTAAATTTAAGATTTTGACAGACTCTAAAGAAAGAGGAGGATTTGCCCTGCCAGAGTTGAAGATTTATTTTGAAGCAGCGGCCTTTTGCTGGTTAAAAGATTGGTTTAAATTAGACAATATGGATGTGTTGGACTTGGAGGGACATGATAATGCGTTTGGTTGGCATGCATACCTTTGGTATGATAAAGTCCACAAAACTTTTAAAAACCATATAGTTAGAAAAGCTTTGTATCAGGTTTGGACAAGATATAAAGACTTACTTGAGAGAAAGACTCCTAGATGGATTTCACCAGTGGAGGCCAAGGCCTATAAGAGACCGAATATGTCTACAAGTTGGTTGAGATACATGGATATACTGCAGCAGGAAGGTGACGTAATCAAGTTAAAAAGTTATGAGCAAGTTAAAGATCGAGTCACCGATTGGCTGCAGTATCACCAAGTAAATGAACTATTTAAACTAGATAAAAAGATTGGTTTTCAAATGGAAAAATCTAAACTGGAGACAGAACTGATTGAATCAAACTCTAAAAACCTTTCCAAGATGTATAATTTGTTGCTAGAGTGGCATACGAAAGATGAATTGGTTAAATCGGTGATGATTGACTGGGCGAAAGATGTTGGACATAATATTATGATGGATGACTGGGAGAGATTGTGGCAGAAAGGTATCAATTTTACTGCTTGTAATAGTTTAAGAGAAAACATAATGAAAATGATATATAGATGGTATCTGACACCAGTTAAGTTAGCAAAGATGAATTCTAAAATGTCAGATGTGTGTTGGAAATGTAAAGCTGCACAAGGTACCTTTTATCATATGTGGTGGTTGTGCCCAGGGGTAAGTGCTTTCTGGGATAAGATTTATAATGAACTTAAAAAGGTAATGAAAGTTACCTTTGGTAAGAAACCAGAGGCATTTCTCCTGAGCATGACCAATGAGGAAATACCCAGTCAGGATAGAGTATTTTTTATGTATGCCACTACAGCAGCGAGAATTTTATTGGCAAGGAACTGGAAAGGTGAAGAGCTACCAACAGTGGAAGAATGGCAAATGAAGTTAATGGAATATATGGAACTCGCAGAACTGACCGCGAGAATCCGAGACCAGAGGGAGGAGAAGGTGACGCAGGATTGGAAGAAATTTAAGGACTATTTAGTGAAATGTGTTAAATTGAATGTATGAATATTTGAGCAGAGTAATGCAGAAGTATTGGCTTTAGCAGATCAATGTTAGAAATATTGAACGTAGAAATTTTCAAATGTGTTTTCTTTTATGATAAATAAGTTTAAGATATAATATTCAAGATATGATTTATAAAGTAAGAAATACTAAGGTTTTTTCTGGTTTTTTGCTAAAAGGTAAAAGGAAAAGAAATATAGCTACTTAAACAATATATATAATTCGAAAGGCAGTGGGGGGAACGGGGGAAGTCCCCGAAGAAGTTATAAAACAAGAAAATAACAGATTAAGACTTTATGGGTTTGTATTCTTTTTTTATGTTTGTTTTGTTAAGTTTGTATTATGTTTCTCATTTTTATGTTCTATGTTGATGTTGTTGTTATGTTGTTATAATGTTTATTGCTTTTTTGTTCTGTTTTATTAGAAAATAATAAAATCTCTATAAAAATAAAAAAATAAAAAAAACAATTTGAATTGAAAAACAGCAGGCTCCTCCCAGTTCCAACAGTTTTAAAAAGTAAAATCAGTCTCATGTTCTTATTGGGACACTGTGTCGCCACCACAATATCCTTTTATTAGCTGCTTTCTTGTTTTAAAACAACAGGCTGGCATTGTAGGATCTCAGAATTCCTCTAAACTAAGTGTTATCTTCCACAGTGTGGGGTTGGGGAGAGCAGTATGTACCGAAGGCAACAGCCTCTCCAATTGCTCCTGCATTTAACTCTGGGATCCCGCTTCTCTAGGTGGCATACAAAGCAAGCAAAGGAAGGAGGTTGTTGGGTGGGCTGCTGCTGCTGCTGCTGCTGTGGCGAAAGGAAGTGTGCCCAACAGCCTCTCCTTTAGCTGTCGCCAAGAAAGCTGGCAAGGCACAGAGGCCTTTTTCATGAATAGCACCCCAAAGCACTAAGGAAATGGCTCACGGCTACAGGAACTCCCATTTTTCAAAAAACTGCCTTCTCAGAAAGGATGGAACAAAAAAGGCTTGCACGTTTGCATGCACACATGTACATGGCGCTTACTTTTTGCAAATAAATGAGTGGATGCGTCCACAGCACTCCCATTTCAACCAAGAACTTTTGTAGCGTAACAGAGCCTGTCGCGGCAGTAAAAACCATGAATCATAGAACCACTTGTATGTTGCACAAAAAAGCTCCATTGTACACCCCCCATAACACCCCCCCATTCATGATTTCACAACTAAAGTGGTATACTGTGGCACTGCCATGAAATGGCTCATGGTGTCGGATTATAGGAAAAATAATTTATTAAGTACCTTATGAATGGCAATCCAGCCTACTAGACGTACACACACCCCTCCCATAATATATGCCCTTGTTTTGATCCTCAATTTTAAAGTGATGTCTCACTCCCCTTTTGAAAGAGCTAAATTCATTGCACTTTCATTGTCTCTCCTGGATTTCACTGCAGCCAAGTCTGAAAGGAAGCCCTCCACGTTAAAAAGAAGCAGCCAGGGTGATGGTCCCAGCCTTGAAGCCGGGGCCTTCTGCTTCCTCCACAGCAGGGCAGCACTAATGGCAACTGCTCTTTTCTTTCCTCCACACTTATAGCCACCAGCTCCAAGGCAGCTGCCACAAAGGAAATAGGGAGTCTGAGATGGGACTGTGCCGGTCAGACTTTCGTTCATCAAAGGGCTGCTCCCTTGCATTGGCATGAAAATAAAAATATTCAAATGCCGGATTCACAGAGCTCACGAGTGCAGACATGTCCAGCTGGTCGTCAGTATGACTTGCAGCTACCAGAAACAGGTTCAATGTCTGAACCAATTACTGTATTTTGTTGTGAAACTCTGGGGAGAGGGGAAACATTTTTCATCCTGCCAAAATAAAGTATTGGTGACTGTAAAAAATATAGAGAGCTAAAGTTTAACAAGTGCACGGCATACCAAATTTTGCCACAACCTACCATTTTACTTAGCGCCAAACTGGGCAAGAGAGCAGCACAGTGGGTGGGGTGAGATGCACAGCACAACTTGGGCAAGAAGGAGAGGAGAGCTGCACTCTTCTTCCATTCACATTACCTCCTCCCCCTGCTGCCCCCAATTTGCTCCTGTGCCGTTCTCTGCCCTCCTACCTACCCATTAGGACTATGTGACTGTGGTGCGGGCAGGTACACATACAGGTGCACAGCACAAGCACTGGTGAAGTAAAGATCCCACTTTCCCCCCATGCTCAAGATCACCCCCACGCTAAACTTTCAAACTCCAGTACTCCGTGCTTTACAGAAAATCTCAACAATCCAATAATCATGCTGTTATCACATCCAGTAGTCACACTGTGGAGCCAAATGGGCCTCAAATCTTTCCCATCATGTCCTCAGTGTTGTTAGGGCACCCTCTCCCCCCATACATTACAAAAAAAAACACTTTATCCAGTTTTGTGGGGAAGTCAATTACACAGGCAATCAATTCAGAAAGCAGCTCTGCCAGCCCTATGCTTGGCAGTTCCTAAGCACTGTGCAAGGGGCCATGACAAGTGGGTGGGACAAGCTACTTGCCAATCATCTGATGGCTGGAGGTGATTGACAGGTGGGTTGTCCCATCTACCTTTCAAATTTGGCAAGTAAGGATGGGAACCAATAAGGATTTGGTCCACTGGGTCAAAACAGTAACCCAGCCTTAATCAATGCATTACCACTTCAATTCACTTGAAAATTAGCTGTCAGTCAGGAATTTAGAATTTGTCTGGAAGCTGGTATTGCTCCATTTCCACTGTTGAACTTAAATATTTTCTGAAAGGTTCTTTTCTAGAAGTGGCTCGAGACATTTTGGTGCCAGAGGCAGAAAATCCACACAGCATGCCCACAGTTTAATGTGAGACACAGCCCATCCTGGGGATTTCCCATGTTAGCCTTGTTGAAACGAACAAGCGCTAGGCTCCAATGAATTTCACAAGGGCTTGCATGGAAAACTTCCCTGTGGGCTGTACCCTATTTTGTTAAGCCTCTCTCCAATCGTGCCACCTTGAGTGACAGCAAAAATCTGACCTCGTGGTCAGGGCTGCCTTGGTTGTCCAATATCAAAGAGCAAGTTTCAGGTGCTGCCTCAATTCAGCAGCACTCCTTCTGCGGCTAATTAATTTGTTTGAGAGAACTGTCGCCTGTAGTGACTCTCCTAAGAATCATCAGCATTTTATTCTCACTGTTTTGTTGCAACTCATACTCATGGCTTCTGAAGATAATATTCATGTCTTGATTTCTAAGGTCAAGCTAATTACTTGTCCTACTGACCCAATCCCCTCTAATTGACTCCCGGGACTCATTCCTCAGGCCTAATTGATTCTATCATAAATTCTCCATTCCCTGCTGGGAAGCTTCCCTTGTGATTTTGGCTACGCTTTGGTGAGTCCTATTTAAAATAAATATTTAAGCTTATTAAACTTTCCCTAAATATCTACCTACTCCATTATCTTGGCTTCTCATTTGTGCAGCCCTCTTGCTTATTTTGGATTATATATTAGCAGGATTAGACTTGCATGTGAAGCCCAGGACTCCAACAACTGTAGCAGGATACTGGGTCAAACTTCCCTGTGTCCCACAAAGAGGAGGAGGAGGAAAGGGGAATGGGAGTGAAAGTGGCATCTGGCAATAGCCAAATGGTGGCACATGAAAGGCTGATTGTTTGAGAAGCTAAACTGGGGGTTGATAATTTCAACCAAGACCTTTGCCAGGAGAAAGAGAGAGAGAGAGAGAGAGAGAGAGAATGAACGACTCTCTTAACTCTTCTTGATATCTGAGTGATCTTTGATACTGTCTTCCTTTTGGAATGGCTGGCTGAGTTGGCTGCAGTGCTTTGTGGTGTTTCCAGTCTTACCTGCAAATTATCATCTGCCAATCACTGGCTTTAAATATAGGAATGGTTATCCCAAGCTTATGACAGATAAAATTGAAATGTTTACCTTGCTAAGCAAAGTTCTGACTTTGGGGAGGAAATGTGTGCGCAACCACCAAAAAGGTTATATGCAGCCAAGAGAGAACAAAAGATTCCTTTTCTAATAAGGAAACAGAGAGCGCTTATATTTACTTTGCCAAAGAACATGTCACATATTTTGTCAGGGAAATATTGTTATTCCATACAGGTACATACACACTGCTGTGGAGAGTTATGGGCAAAAATACCCTCTGCCACATAACCAGATCACATACAAGTTTCAAAGCACATTTTTTCTTATTTGTTTGGTAGAGGGCAACTTTAATTTGCAAGGGCAAATTTTAGTTGGCAAGGTTGAAAGTTAAGGGCATGCTTCCTCTCCCCCCCCCAAAAAAATCTGGTTATGGTGTGCTTTGGGGGGGGGGTAGGAATTCATTTGGTCAGTTTTCTGCAGTGGACTGACCTGATTCAGCCACAGCCAGCAAGGCCAATGGCCAGGGATGATGGGAGTTCATCTCCATCAACATCTGGGGAGCCACAGGTTTCCTATCCCAGCCCTAGGAATTAGGCATGTCCTCCTTGTATCTGAGCAGCTCAGCCAAGGGCAGCCGGAGACACTACTGCTTACTCCACATTTCTGTGACAGTAAGGTAGCTCAGCCAATCATTGCCTGGAGCTTTATTACCGCGACAAAATACTTCAATGTATTGTAATCAACTTTGCACCACTGCAGAGATATGCATGAAAGAAAAACAGTGCGCTCAGATGTTTTATTTAGCTAGTGTGATTATTTTCAGTACAGGCACCTGAAATATCAGCTGTCTGAATGAACTGAAACGCCCACTGAAATCTGTGACTAGATATCAAAGGTGAACATAAAAGTAGAGTCCTTCATGAATGAATGGTACAAAAGCTACTTATCCATTAGGAGTTTTTTTTTCTCAAATGCTGGTTGTTATTCAAGAACCAAAGCAGAAAAACAGCCAGTTTTAATGCACTGCATTAAAAGGCTTTCCAAACCAAGGTAGGCAGACACTGGGTTGGTTTAAATGTAATTCTAACTAAACCATAGTTAAGCATTATGAGAATAAGCCTAATCTTCCCCCAGGTTTGCACACTTCCTGCTCTTCCTGTGGTGTGTCATGAGGAGCTTCTCTTTCACATGAGCTGCAGCTCTCTCGTGTCATCTGAACCCAGACAAACTGTGGTCAATCTTAACTAAGGTTAATGGGAACAAGCCAACTTCAAATCATGGTTTATGATGTTAGCTTGTTTTCACTAACTGTCATTAAGATCAACCGCAATTCAGGGTTGAGATGACACATTAAACTGTAGTTAACCTAAAATGGAAGGTGAAGCTTCTGGTGCCAAGGGAGGAGAAGGGAGTGGGCAGGCCTGGAAGGAGCCCCCTGGTTAGTAGGCTGGGCTCATTCTCGATATCTGTAGAGCCAGTGAGATGAAATACTTGGATGAAAGGGTACGTACACTGTTGTATATTGATTCAAGGGTTATCATATCTGTATTGCTATTGTCTGTATTCACATTAGGGGAAAGGAACAGCTACTATTGGTTCATTCAAGTTGCTGCATTTGGATCCTCAGTCTTATTGGTTCCCACCAAAAGGCAGCTTTGTGATTGCTTGAGATTGTTCCCTCCAAAATGTATCCTTTCTAGCCAGTCTTTCTGTCCCTATAAATGTAGCATCCCTCTCCTCAGTTCCCCAGTCTTGTTTGTCTGAATAAAGAGTGTTACATGAAGAAGCTGTCTCCTGCCTGCTATGTCAGAGCTGAAATCACTTGCTGAATCACAATCCCCACGTTACAACATACACAATACTCTTTCTTTCATAATGATTAATTTAGCCCCTATTACAACCACTCTCTTGCATTTTTTGACCACAGAATGACTTATTTGACATTATAGGTAGGTAGCTGTGTTGGTCTGCCATAGTCAAAACAAAATAAAAAATAAAAAAAATTCCTTCCAGTAGCACCTTAGAGACCAACTAAGTTTGTTCTTGGTATGAGCTTTCGTGTGCATGCACACTTCTTCAGATACACTGAAACAGAAGTCACCAGACCCTTATATATAGTGAGAGAGTGGGGAGGGGTAGCTGTCTTACTACAAAGGAATTTCAGAAATAGACTGGAAAGAGAAGTTGCTGAATTGCAACTCATTACCAAACTCAAAACCATGGAGAGACCTGGTCTGAACAAAGACATTGGATTCTTATCTCATTATACATGACAAAGCTATCTTTAGCCATCTCACCCCTTGCTTTTTCCTTTAGGACTCAATTGCAGTCGTTAACAGTCATCCACAGGTTTTCCACACCCATCAGCCAATCACCCCTTCCCACCACCCTTCTGAGTAATACCCCTCCCCACTCCCTCACTATATATATAAGGGTCTGGTGACTTCTGTTTCAGTGTATCTGAAGAAGTGTGCATGCACACGAAAGCTCATTTTGGTGTAGTGGTTAGGAGCGGCAGACTCATAATCTGGTGAATCAGGTTCGCGTCTCCACTCCTCCACATGCAGCTGCTGGGTGACCTTGGGCTAGTCACACTTCTCTGAAGTCTCTCAGCCCCACTCACCTCACAGAGTGTTTGTTGTGGGGAGGAAGGGAAAGGAGAATGTTAGCCGCTTTGAGACTCCTTCGGGTAGTAAAAAGCAGGATATCAAATCCAAACTCTTCTTCTTCTCTTCTCATACCAAGAACAAACTTACTGGTAGTTGGTCTCTAAGGTGCTACAGGAAGGAATTTTTTTTTTGACATTATTACTGTGCTCCACTAAAAGGCAGAAGTGATTTTGTTATTTGGGATAATGACAATATTTCTCACCTAGGATGAACATGGGATGTGCTCAGAACATTTTTCTTAAAATCACAATGTGATTTTTTAAAACTATGGACAGGGAGAATCAAGAGTGACTGAGAAGCCTCCTTACACAAATATGCCATGTCAAGTCAGATTATGTTCCCTTAACTACTACAAAAGGTTCTAGGTCAGAGTTGATTGCTGCCCTGAGCAACTAGGACAGGGGTCAGCAAATTTTTTCAGCAGGGGGCCAGTCCACTATCCCTCAGACCTTGTGGGGGGGTGGACAATATTTTTTGGGGAGGGTGAATGAATTCCTATGCCCCACAAGTAACGCAGAGGTGCATTTTTAATAAAAGGACACATTCTACTCATGTAAAAACACGCTAATTCCTGGACCGTCCATGGGCTGGATTTAGAAGGTGATTGGGCAGGATCCACTGGCAATAAACTGGCCATTGTCCTGACCTGGCATCTGGCACTGCATCTGATACCAACCAAGAGGCACCCAATGCAGGGACACCAAAGGCTGCTCTGACGAGAACAGAATGCTCCCTGCCTCCCAAGTAAATTCTTCCCCCTTGAGCTGCTTCACTGCTGAATATTCACCTTAGCCCTTGTCTGTTCCCACGTACAAGGTGGTAACATGCATGAGCTTTCACATCCCATTCAAAATAATGGCCATCCAACAAAAGGTTGGTTTAGTATTCACAAGTTTGTTCTCACTTTCACAATAAATCTTTGAAGACTGACATCATGACAACCTGAATGGATGTAACTGCAATTATTTAGAACGGAAACACCATCAACATGAAAAACCACCCTAGATCTCTATTAAGCCCCCTCATAGATTCTTGTGTCTAGGTCACATTCCATAATTGCCATGCAGAAACATGCTTACCTTTTCAATTTTCTCATCCAGCATTCTGAAGAATTCTTGTTGGCTTTCAGAGATGTGCATGCTGCAAGACACAAAAAGAACAGATGCATTTCCCTTTTTGTTTGTATTCAGTCAGCAAATGAGAGCACTCCTTTTTAAATAAATTTTTTGATTCTCCTGCTGGTTAAGGAATTGAACACAAGTGCTGTTCTCTGTGCTTTGTTTTTGCTGCTGCCTTTGGTCTGATAACTTGTGCTCTAATTGTTGAATGACTGCTGTTTGCACTTCTGTCTGTGAGTCACCTTGAGCAACTCCTTTGGTGGAGGGGGGAAGCAGGGGGTAGGATTCAAGTAAGATTTCCTTGAAGTAGACCCACTGAAATTAATGAACACAACTATGTTAAGTCTATTCATTTCAGTGGGTATTAGTCTACTTAGTTAAACACCACTGAGGATATCAATTTTCAAAACAAAATATTTGAGAGGCCCAGTGAGATCAATAAATGGACCCAATCTGCTGTACACAGGCGGGCCCTGTGTCACTCTTAAGGCTGCCACATTCAAACTAGAGAGGAAAGCACTGGCCCCAATCCAATGTCATTTCCGTTCCAATGGGTTTCCCATTGGTATCTGGTTGGCCAATGTGAAAAATAAGGCATTAGGTTGAATCCTTAAGTCTATTTTCCGATAGAGGATGAATTGGTGCATCACCCTCTTCCTCTAGCAGGTGCGATATCTCAGGGCGCCCTCATAAAGGGGTCTGGGTGTAAAATTCTGTCCAGAAGTCAAGAGGGGAGTGGAAGGACCATAGAACTTCCAATGGTGGCCTGGGGGGCTGGTTTAGTTGACTTGCATCTTGGGGTGCCCCGTAACCCAGGCATGACCCTGTCCAAACGTCAGCCTTCAGGCAGGAGGCTGATTCAGGATACACATCCAGGGCCATAAGCCAAAGCCTACTCACATCTGTAATCAATAAAGTTGTGACCATTTTCAATTCCAGAACGTTGTTGTGTCAATTTTTCACCTGTTACCACCTTGGCGCTTCCTGTCCCCAGGGCACACTGTGTGTGAGCCTGTGTCAGAAGTCAGCCAGCAATAAATCACATGGAGTAAGTGAATTTTACTCTTTATTAGAAGAAACTGGATTTGCTCACTCTAGCCTAGTGAGCACTGCAACTCTTCTTTGGTAGGTCTTGCCCAGTGCCGGATTTATGTATCAGCTAAACAAGCTATAGCTTAGGGCCACACTCTCTTGCGGGCCCCAAAAAAGTTGAAAAGGGGAAAAAAACCGTGGATGTACATTTCCAAAATATAAGATAAAAAACAAATAAAATAAAACCTACATACATCGACAGTGTTTTGTGTTGTGTAGGCTCCTGTGGTGTAAGCAATGCGCCTTGCCTGCTAGCCTGCTACCTAAAATATCACATATAAAGGGCCCCATTACCTTCAGTAGCTTATGGTCTCATCAAACCTAAATCCAGCCCTGGTCTTGCCTCTCCTTCCCACAGCTGCCTAAGTCTCCTCTTCTTCTCTCCCAAGCAATCTGAGACTATGACAGCATGCCTACCTTTACTCCTCCCACTTCATGCCTCTCCTGTCGCAGCAGGAGGGGGAGACACCCTTGCTTCTTCACCAGCCTGGCTCATCTCTGCCTCTGGGCCTCCCTCATCCCACTCTCCTGCTTCCACTTCTGCTTTTGGACTTCTCCGAAGTAGAAGGGTCAGTGACTTGCCTATGAGAGCATCAGATGCCCACTGCTGATTTGCTCCAGCTGAGAAGATTAAAGGCAAATCCACCCTGAGGCACAGGCAGGATGCAAATATACACTGTAAAATGGCACTCTCTCCTGCTTTGTATTGAACTGTGCCACCCCTGTCACTCACACCCACCAACATATTCTAGATTAAAATAAGGACTTCTGTGTTCTTTAAAGCAGCTGCATTCTCGCATTACTGCCTGTGACGTCCCCATCCATTCATACACATTGCTGAAGGCAGGCTTTATGTTGCATTTATTTACCTTAAGGTTAACTGTCCTGCACGGTTTTGAAAGCAAACTTGGTATCTGTTCTTTCAGTTAAAAGTACATTAGAAAAACAGCAATCCTGTAATTCTTCAAAATCAACGGTGCCAGCTGCAGCATGTGAAATGGCAGGCTGAGCACCACGCAGGGGGGCACTTTTGCCTTCGCGTGCCTTTATTCACTGGCATGCATGCAGCACCCAAAATGCCCTGGATGGACACCAACAAAATTTCAGAGGTTTTTACTCTGAGAGCTGCTGGAGGGAAGCTGAGAATGGCACACACACACACCCCAGAAACTCACAGAAACAAAATTCTTAAAAGGCACCACCCCTCCCAAGAACAGGGAAAAAGTGATTCACCAAAGATGAGTACCAGGAAAACAGCATCCTGGATCCAACCAAATGTCTATCTAGTCCAGCATCTGAGTCTCACAGGGGCGCCGATGGGAAGCTGGCATGCAGGACCCAGATTTTGAGACCCCAAAACTGGCATACAGGGGCGTAATGACTGACAGTGGAGGTAACGTAATGATAAGGCTACCCGCGGCTTCTAGCCAACTGTCCCTGTTGCACAAGGGTCATTAAAGCACACAGCGAGAGCTGCAGCCTGGCAGATCTGAGTACAACGTAAAAGAGCCCTGCCTTGGATGAGAGGGAGCAAATTCAGAAGACAGATCACTACTGAGGACTTGAATTACACGGGAGAAAGACGGTGCCTGGCCTCCTTATCTATTTTTGCAAAGGCTACTGAGGGCATGGTGTGGATAAACTTTGGTTGAGCTTGGGGGGGGGGAGCTCATTGATTCCATTGAGCCCTCTCCCCAAATAACGTGAGCATCACAAGCACCAACGCTGAAAGCGAGGGTTTTGCAGGGCTGCCCATAGAATCAATCAGCCGTGATTCATAGCTTTCCCCTGAAAGGTCTTTCTGTAGAGTTCAGATGTAGCACAGGCACTCTTTAACACTAAACTCATTGAAAATCTCTAGTACACATTGACATTTCCCAGGCCAGGTTCTCTCTCTCCTCACCCCCCAAAATCACTTCTCTCCAGGCAGAAGGTCAGATAATTTACTTCCATTAACCTCGCAGCACCACGAGGCCCAGGTCAGCAGGACTATGTTTCACAGCAGTGTGCAGGATTGGAAAAATACTATTATTAGTTGCTGGCAAAGTGCTGTCAGTGCATTTGTGTGGTACAGGACAGAAGCCGACAGACCCTGCCCCAAGGGAGCATTAAAGCTGAACACACAGAGTAAGGTCAGATGCTCTCACAAAGCCAGAGATCAGGGGATGTGCTCGGAGCACTTTGTGCATGCTCAGTAGAAGAGGTGGCCCAGTTATGAAATTCACAGAAAGATTTAGGCTGAGATGTTTTTTCAAAGACATCCTGGATGTAGGAAAATGTTAAATGGCACATGGTCAATTTACGGGATCACACTCTAGGCCCCCCCCCCAACATTTAGACATAAAATCACCATCTCTCTAAATTTTTCATCCTATTAAACAAGCAAACATTTGTTTTACCAGGATTGGCATATGCTGCAACTTTATAAGTTTATTTTTTTAAGGAGGGTACTTTACCCCCTTACTACTTTTTGGTGCTTCTGCAAATCTTGGATTCACTCTTGGAAATGAATCAGGTTAACAAGCTCATTTGACAGTGTATACTCTGCTTATGTTGTAACAAACCAAAGGCAGCCCCCTGCTTCAATGAGATAACAGAGGAAGTAGGGGAAGGGGGACGACGACAACAAAACAGTAACATAGGTTGAATGTGAGTAACTGGAGTTGTATATTCTTAGGCTTTCTCTCCCAAAATCCAACCACTCACCTACTCAAGGAGGGAGAACGGTTAGTATGTATGAATGAGATTATTCATGCCTTGAACCAGTAATCTCTCTCAGTGGTAACAGCCACACTTTCATCATTTGCTGCAGTTAGCATCTGTCCAAGACAGACTGATGCAGAAAAATTCAGCAGTACTTTCAGCTAGCCCTCACGCAGCTTACCCCTTTTGACAAGTAAGCCCTTTTTAGCAAAGAGTAGAATGCGAGGGTGAGCAAACCCCAGCCATGCAGCCACACATACCCCAACTTCTCCCTCTCAGGACCAAGTCATGTGCAGAGACATAGTTCTGCTCTGCCATTTATAAAAGGTGACAAGGAAATGTCAGGGCAGCTGATGACCTGCTTGACATGCAGAGCATGACAGACACAGCCTGTTTACTCTACAATGCCAACCAAAATAACAATAGTAGGTCATTTGAAATTCAAGCCTTGCTTCTGTAACTCTCTAGGTGCCAACACAGTTAAGTTTTGCTTGTTCACAAAACAAAGGTTTCATTTTTAGAATGATTACGGGGACGGCACATGTAATTACTAACAAGGGGTGTATGTTTGAAAAAGTTAAATGATTCGCTTGTAATACTGAATATCCGCCAAGCGCTGCTCCTGCAGCCGATTATGTAAGGAATTTCATTTTTACAACAATCTGAATGTTAAAAACAGGTGGAATATGAAAACAGCAGTGTTGCCATGTATCTGCACTAGCATTCCCCAACCTGGCACCCTACATATGCTTTGGACATCCATACCTGTAAGGAGTTTCAGTGACAATACCCATCAACCCCAGGCAAACCATCTAGCAGGCACCAGGCTGAGGAAGGCTCACCTGGACCTGCCAGCCTGCCCTTCGGCCAGGAGACTGTTCCATCCGCCCTCCCCTGGTTCCAGTTTCTATTTTCTATCTGACACTCAAAATGCCATAGCTATAGAACATGCTCAGTCCTTATCTGGCTGGGGATTTTTTTGGTAGTGGGGGTGGTGGAAGGGGTGTTTCATTAGGTGTTTTTTTTAAGTATTCATTTACTTCTGCTAACCTCAGGTTTCCTTCAAACATACAAATATCTCCCTCTCGTTTCTCACTGGCTGTGCTTTGGCTCCATTTCTTTTGGCATTCTCCCCACTGCCATTACTCTGCATGGAGGAGAAAGAACCTTCTCCTCCATGCAAGCTGGCAGAAAGCAAAAGGTAGGTAACATAAGTGAGAAAGTACATAGACAAAGAAGCACAATCGGGATGAGATGCTCAAGGTGTGTCACCACTTCCCATCCTAGTTCAGCCAGAAGATCTGTTTGCTTATTCCAGCAACCCAACTTGATTTCTCATGACACCCGAAGAGAACTCTGTGTTCAAGTGTGAAACCACTGCAAAGAGCTTCAGGCACAAGACACAGCAGTTCAGCAACAAAGCTGTTTTTAATGGGCAGTGTTTATATCTGAAAGCGGAAAAGCAAGACTACCCAAGTTCTCATGGGCATTCCCTTGTCTTTGTGTTGATACCATGCCGCCTAGTGCCAGGTACAGCCCCTAGGGAGACATCCAACTTTCCTCTATGTAATTCTACGGATGTACCAACACAGAGTTCCAACCTCTATACAGTGGATGCTCGGGTTGCGAACGTGATCTGTGCGGGAAGCACATTTGCAACCCGCAGCGTTCGCAACCTGTGCCGCTGTGTCTGTGCATGCGCAAGGCATGATTTAGCGCTTCTGCACATGCGCCGAAACCTGGAAGTAACCTGTTCCGGTACTTCCGGGTCCGGCACGTTCGTATCCCGCAGCGAGCGCAACCCAAGGTATGACTGTACAAGATATTCTGATTCTGGGGCCTGAAACTATATTGTAAGCCAGATTTCAGGACCCAATGCTACAGCACAGATTTAGATATTGTGTGGCCTGAACTAAGCACAGTTCAAAATCCAAACTACAGCCTGAGCCATTGGCAAACCAGAACTGAGAGCTGATTCTCTGCTTTGTTTCCCATCTGCTCAGCACTCTGGTGCAGCAGCTAGTTCGCACAATCCAAGGTCTTCAAGTCTGCTTAAACAAAGGCTACCATCTTGGATTTGCTGTCCCCCCCTCTCAAAATACAGTATACTGCTTTTTATTTTTATTTTTTTTAAAAAAAAAATAGTTAAAATGGCAACACCTTGATAACAATACAAAGCTGGAGTAGTCAATGTGGTTCCCTCCAGAAGTTGATGGGCTCCAACTCCCACCCACCCCAGTAAGCAAGGCTGATGGAAATTGAAGTCCAAAGGACACCTATCTGGAGGGCACCATGTTAGCTTTCCCAGATATAAAGTAACAAGCCAACTACTGTATTTAAAATATTAAGCAGCCAATCCAGAATGAAATAAAATAGGAAGACAATGTTTCAGCATGTCAAATAGACAGATGGAATCAGATCAGCAATGAGCTCTTCTGGGGAGGGAAAAGGAAAGTGGGGACAGAAATACCTCCCTTGGGTAAAAAGTTGAATAGAAATTTCACTTTAATTCATCAGTGGGGAAAACCCCCAACATAAGACTTACTTTGCTCTAGGTTGGTGTACTAATCCTGGAAGCTCTTTGTTAGGCTTAAGCCTTACATGTGAGGTGGCACTTTTTTCCTGAAAGAGAGAAGAGAGACAGACCCATCTATTAGGGTTAAAAATAAGCAACACTTATTTGCCATCAGGTTGCAACTGAATGATAAAAGAGGCCACATATAAACACAGCGGTGCAAAAAATACAGGAGGACGAGGCCAAATGTTACAATGCTGAGTTATGGGAAACCAGCTCATAGATCAACATCCTGTTCGAAAATATGGTTTGAACACCCTGTTCCATGTGCTACGTTAAGCTTGTTCTCTCTCCTCCACAGGGCCTAAAAGTGTTCTATCCCCCAGTCTTGCAACAGATGCCAATCTCATTTCCTTACATGATCACATATGGACACACAGGGAATATATTCTAGAACTCACAAGGTGGGTGGGTGGATAATGGAAGCAGAAAGAAAACATATGAGAGAGGGGGGAGAGAGAGAGAGAGAGAGAGAGAGAGTGGGGGAGGGAGTCAGAGCTATGAAAAGTTTGGGATGTCGCAATGGAAAATAAAATTTAGGCATAAAAGCAGCCTATAGAGCAGGGGTCAGCAACCTTTTTCAGCCGTGGGCCGGTCCACCATCCCTCAGACCATGTGGTGGGCCGGACTATATTTTTTGGGGGGGGGGGGGAATGAACGAATTCCTATGCCCCACAAATAACCCAGAGATGCATTTTAAATAAAAGCACACGTTCTACTCTTGTAAAAACATGCTGATTCCTAGACCATCCACAGGCCGGATTGAGAAGGCGATTGGGCCGCATCCGGTCCACGGGCCTTAGGTTGCCTACCCCTGCTATAGAGTAAGGTCTATGGAGGGAATTTGGAGGATGAGCCACGGAGCCAATGAGAAAAAGCAACAAAGTGGCTAGGCTAGTGAGAAAATATGGCTGTAAGTGCTACAGGCCATTTCTTAGAACACAGAGAAGATAGGATTCACTATGATACAGTCATATACTCATTTTGGGTTACCCTGAAAAGCCAAATACCATAGTGAAAACACTTCAAATGAGGTAATCAAACCCTCCAGATTTTCTCTAGGAAACGGGAACCTCAATGTATTTCCGGTGCAGTTTATTATCCGCTCACCGTCTTTTACAGCCTTAGGAGCATCTCTGCTGCTCCAGAGAAGCGGACACGGAGCAATGGATTCAAACTACAAGAAAGAAGATTCCACCTAAACATTAGGAAGAACTTCCTGACAGTGGAATTTGCTGCCAAGGAGTGTGGTGGAGTCTCCTTCTTTGGAGGTCTTGAAGCAGAGGCTTGACAGCCATCTGTCAGGAATGCTTGGATGGTGTTTCCTGCTTGGCAGGGGGTTGGACTGGATGGCCCTTGGTGGTCTCTTCCAACTCTAGGATTCTATGATTCTATGTTCCATGGAAGCAGTGGCAAAAAGGCCAAAGCAGGACATCTCTTAAGTCCCCATAACAGGGCTGGGGAACCTTTGGCTCTCTATAGGTTTCTGAACTACAACTCCCATTAGTCCCAAGCAAGCATAGGCCTCGGCCGGGGGGATGAGAGTTGTGGTTCAGCAACACACAGAGGGCCGAAGTTGGGACCCTCCTCAGATAGGCCCAGTTCTCACTGAGACAATAGATCCGTTTCTCAATTTTAACTCTGCAGCTGGCAATGTGGGTGCTTCTTCATTAAGCTTTTGCCAGCCCTTATCTGCAGCCTGTTTGCTAAAGTCCCAACACAGATTTGCCCACCTCAACGAGAACTAGGCCACTCTCTCATCTGTTCAGACCACTTAAGAGCTTAGTGCTTTTCACTTAAAAGGAAGAAGAGCTTTTGAATATGTGAATTTAGAAGCTCAGTGCAGCTAATGGATGATTTTGCAACAACAGCTATCACTATAAGATTCTTGCTGGTGCCTGACACCTTCTAGGGATGCAAAATTACAGGCTGAAAATAAGAGACTAAGATTCAGATAAGCAATATTCCATGGCCTGGCTTTTGCTCAAAGCTATCAGTCTTGCCAGACCTTTCCACCCATTCTTTGGTAGTACAATATAGAGCCTCAGAATAAAGAGCACAGCCCATCTGCTGAGTTCTCTCGATCCCATGGGACAACTTTTAATCTTGCCTTGTCATAGCTATTTCAAGATATATTATTTGCCTGCATGCATGGAAAGCAGAGACTGCTGTCCGCCTGAAGGGAGGGAGGAGAAGGGAGGGGAGCGGAGAGTGCTAATGAGATCAGAACTAGGGGGACGGGGAAAACCAGAGGAACAAAATCAGCATCCAGCCACACGCAGGCATAGGGTACTATTGTCACAGACTGATCATGTTGTTGTTTTTTATTAAAAAAAAAAACTTACTATAACAATGATTTGAAATTAACTTCCCACCGTTCTCAAGCTGGCTTACAAATGCTAGGAAAAAAATACATGGTTAGGGCTAGGCTATAACTGGTTTTACACATTGTGGTACATCACCAGCTAAACATTGTGATATACTGATATATCACAATGCCTAAATTAAGGATGCAGCTATGCAGATGCACTGCTGGCTTCATGTTTCTCCCCACAATATGATTTTTGTGCATGCATGCATGCATGCGTGTGTGTGTGCGCGCACACACACACACACACACACACACACACACCATGATTCGTGAGATACTGCCAGGTAAAAAATTATGAAAATGATTATCACAATATGAAGTTCAAACCAGTTTTGGACAATATATTGATATATCACCCAGCCCTATACATGGTAATAGAAAATTTGATGTAAATTTGCATTTGATTGTATGGTTACACAATTGAGAGTCAGCATGCTACTTTCTGAATCCTGAATTTCCTTCGCTGGCTGTAACAGCAAGTAACTGTAGCCACAGTTAAGAGCCAACCGTGGTTTCTGTTTAAGACAGGATGTGAAACCATGGTTTACTCCTTGTTTCAGATCCTGGGTTATAGATTTAACCATGATTAGACCCAGCAAGGAGGGGGAATTTACATGCAAGAATTTACATGCAAGATGCTCATGATTCTATAATGGAAACACTGCACCTACACCGGACCTAAGGAATTTGGGATGGCTTACAAGGCACTCTCTTATTTTATCTTCACAACAACCCTGTGGGGTTAAACTGAAGATGTTTTAATGCAGGTCTCCCTTGCAAATGGCCAGAATGAACGAAGAGGAGCCAAGAGGGCTCAGTCTCCTCTCCTGGGGCGCACACATTCCCGCTAAGCCATGGTTTTGCCCTGTGTGTCTACCAAGACAGTACAAGGCAGTTTCTATGTTTCTGATGTTCCTATCTAGAGGCTTGCCGTGGGCAGACGGAAAGAAAACACATTAGTAGCTAAGTGCATCTAAATTTATCTAGTAACTTAAATTTGTTGTCTAGTAGGGAAACAGCCAGCCTTCTCATTTATTTGCCATCTGTTGCTCAGCAAGATTAATAGGCAGCAGGAAAGGAATTTAACAGCACAAGTAAAACTGAGCCCAATTCAGACTTGGGCCACTCATTTTTAACTTGGCAGGTCACACTGTTTATTTAAAATGTCTATTCACAGAAATCCCAGACTCACTCGATACAGATTTCTCTCCCCCAGAAAGTATTATTCTCAAGTATCAACAAATTAAGGGCAGGTTAATTACAAGTGCTCTCTCAGCAGAAGCCACAGTGGTGCTCTCCAGACCTATGGACTAGAACTCCCATCACTGGCCATTGTGGTTGGGGCTGATGGAATTGGGAGTCCACAAAACCCATGGCTACCCTTGTTCTGTCTGGCTTCTGGTCCCAAATGGTATTTGCACTCTGCCCAAAATGTTATTAGTGATTTGGAAAACACAACCAAGAGCTATTCCCAAGGCTGCTGGCTTTCGAGATTTCAAGTCTTGTGATATAAGAGATTTCTGCAAGGTTAAAATAAAAATGCTTAGCGATAAAACAAAACAGATGAAAAACCAAGACAATGTAATCTCACTTTTCATAGCTCTATCATACAAATTGGGGTGGGGGTGGGAGAGGAAGAGCATAATGCTTAAATTCCCAAAAAAATAATAAGACAAATTGTTGAATTTCTTCAACTCTTTTCACTGCTGCTGGACTTCGGAGACAACTGTGACCTTTGTTGGCCTGACTTTTAAGTTTGATAAACATAACTTCAGAGACTTACTGGTACTTCCCAATTTAGCTTTTTCGAAGCCTATCTGAAGTAGGGAGTTGCAGGGATGGGGGGTGATCTTCACAGATTTTGCAATTGGGGAGGAAAATGTTAATGCTCCCCTACCCAGCTGTGACACCCCTGAAAGTGCTCCCCCCCAGCCCCAATTAGATTAGAAAAACAGCCTTCCCTTGGCTCCAGGGGGGAGGGCGGGGCTAGTTTCAAGACTAATAGCCATGCAAAGGAAGGGAGATGAATGAGACTAGGGGCCAGATGGGAAAACCCCAAGGGCCACATCTACTCCATGGACTGACAATTTATTGAACATGTAATTTTAAAACAAAAAGCAGATATAATTTGTTTGCAGGAGACACACGTGGCAAAAAAAAAATGAGAGTCCTGATTAATAAAAAGATTGGAACAGAATTTATAACTGTGGATAAAAAGAATAAAAGAGGAGTTTTGCTGTATATTAATTCAAAACTTGAGCACAAACAATTATTTAAAGACGAACAAGGAAGAGTGAGAGCAGTACAGATCATCTCAGAAAGTGAAAAAGTGTTAATAATTGGGGATCTATGCCCCTAATGAAAAGAAAGCATAATTTTATAAAAAGAGACAGAACTCTTAGGGATTTGAATGAGGTAGTGTCCTTAGAAATGGACAGAACAATTAGGAAAACAGATACAAGGGAAGGAAGACTCCCAATAACATTTTTCAATTTGGTGGAAAATTTAAATTTAATTGATGCTTGGAGATCAAAATTTATTTTGGATAGGGAATATACATTCCTCTCACATGTAAATGAAAGTAGTGTAAAAACAGATGTGAGATGGGTCTCTAAAAAATTGGAAATAAGAATGAAAAAATCAGTAATTTTGCCAAGAACATTATCGTTTCACAATCCATTAATGTTAGAAATGCAAAAAGAAAAAACCTTCACTTTTAGATGGAGGTTAAATGAAGATTTGTTACACAACCAAAATACCCCCAAAAAGCAGAAAAAATATTGAAAGATTATTTTGAATTAAATTTAAATCAAGGAACAGAGCCCCAGATTGTATGGGACGCCAGTAAGGTGGCGATGAGAGGCTTTTTCATACAACGAAATGTATACTACAAAAAGGGAGGAGGAAACTTTTTTCCTCCTCCCTCCTGTTTTGTGGTACACATTTTGTGGTATCTTTAGAGATCCTGGAGGCTCTGATTAAAAAAGAAAAAGAATTAATAGACAAACCAAATAAGGAAAAAATAAAGCAGACAACTAAATGTTACAAACACAATATTCAATGATCATTAACAAGGAAACAGAATGGAAAATTAAGGGGATGAAGCAGAATTTTTTTTTTTTGAATATGCTAACAAACCAGGCAAATTATTGACTTGGCAAATAAATAAAAATAGTCCAAAAATTATTATTTCCAGACTAAAAGTGAAAGAAAGGACAACTGATAGTCCTAAAGAGGTAAGAATTTGTAAACTACTTTACAGGCCTATATCGGATTGGACCAGAAAAGAGAAGGAAAATGGAAAATTATCTGAATCAAAGTAAGTTACCAAAAATCTCAAATGAAAAACTGATGATTTTAAATGCCCCAATCATTATCTCTGAGGTCTTAGAAGCAATAAATAGTGCAAAATCTGGGAAATCGCTGGGACCGGACAGACTAACGGCCAAACGTTACAAAAGAATGCATATGCAGTTAGCTGGACCATTGCAAAATATACCTGAATCATGGAAAGAAGCCTACATTACTTTAATTCTGAAGCAAGAGACAGATCTTACATCAGTTAAAAATTATAGATCAATTTTATTATTGAATAATGATTACAAACTGTTTGTTTGTCTGGCAAACAGAATGAAAATAATTTTGGTTGAAATAATACACCCAGACCAAGCAGGATTCCTCCCAATTGAAGGACAGTATCAGCAGGGGCGTAGCAAGGGGGGGGGCGAGCCGCCCCGGGTTCCATAATGGAGGGGGTGACAAATTAGGAAGGAAATTTTTGGGGGGGGAAACCTGTTTTCCTATGTCATGAAGGCTGAAATTTCAGTTCAGAGAACACTTACTGTTCCCAACCCTAACCCTGTGGAAAGCCATCTAATTAGACTTTGAGAGGTTTTTAGGAGGTAATTTAATTATTGTTTGATTTTATACCAATGTTATGTATCTGGTGTTAGCCACCCTGAGCCCGACTTTGGCCGGGGAGGGTGGGATATAAATAAAAGTTTTTTTATTATTACTTGTTATTATTCCTTTGTAAGAAAATATGAAATAACGTAAAACCATTTTTGCGGCGGGGTGTGTGTGTGTGTGTGGGGGGTTTTGACAAGAATGTTCCGATGGTTGCTACCAGTGCTATTTTTCTTAAAAAATAAAAAAAGAGGTGCCAGCATTCACCTTGTTCTCTTATAACCTGAGAGGTGCTAGAATTGAGTTCCGGCAAGTTCTGGCTGAAAATAAAGCCCTGGTTGCTACATAGATTCCGCTCGAACTGTGGCGAATAACACCATTCCTGTGGCATCCTTTCCTGCAGCAGCTAGGTCTTCACAACCATTTCCTTTTATTGGAAGCTGCGCAGAGTGGCTGGGGTAACCCGGCCAGATGGGCGGCATCTAAAGAAATAAATAAATTGTTGTTGTTGCCTCTCTGAGGACTTGTTGGCCACCCACTGGTTTGCACTGTTAGAGGAGTGGGCACCTTGGCCAAGAGTCACAGTTCCCCTTGGAGAAAAGGTGGGATTCAAGCCTTTTCTTGATACTTGGGTAAAAATGGGTGGGGGTTGCCTGGATTGCACCCAGAAGCCACGTAACACATGCAGCAGATTCTACAGTATTTTGAAAAGGCTAGGAAACAAAAGGACTCTCTGAACAATCTCATTGTTTGGGGAACCTGCCCAAACTCCTGCATTTACCAGGCAACCCTGAAAAGCATTTGCCCATGTAATGTTGCATTTTTATATTTTTATGTATTCTAGACAGAATACATATTTGCTACAACTTCTTTTGGTATATGCCGTGTGATCTCCAACCTTCTCTACAATAAAGTCACTTTCTGTTTAACTGTGATATGATGCCTTTTGAATTTCTGCTCTCAAGCTCGCTTTATTTAACAAAATTTGTGTGCCACTTAATCGTAAAAGAACCTCTACATGGTTTACATACAAAAGACATTAAAATGGTCAATAAAAAGCTAGAATTCAAAAACAAGTAAACAAATAAAATCAAAATATAACCAGCGGTTAAAATAGACACTCTAAACTCCATCTTGCTTCATATTTTGTTGGCTTTACACATCATAAATCAGCTCTGGGAACTACGCTTGATGCAGCAGAGCCTGATTTATAGCACTGAACACAACTATTTTATAATACAGTATGATCATGGGACACCCAGAAAACACAAAACACCACAATTGTAGAAAAATAGCCAATGCTGTTGAAGCAGAGGCATACATACTGTTTCTGGTTGCATAATCCACACACACACACACACACACACACACACACACGTACTGATCAACTGTTTCCTTGATGGTCTTTGAATCTTCCTGCCATAACGGAGTGGCACCACACCCTTTGAGAGCCACTGTTCCGGGGGCTACATGCCAGTGGTAAGATGAGACAGGTAATGAGTGGAACAAAGGATGCAACTTGGACCTTACTAGATTAGGCCATATTGCAGCCACACCAATTCCTAAGCAGATCAACAGACATATCCACCCGGGAAAGCTAGAGGCATCACCACAGCTGAAGGACCCATTGCAGACAGGCAAAGGCACCTGAGTGGGGTGCAGAGCAGAGGTAGTCAAGGACTGGAACCGAATTCCAAGGGGATTCGACCTATAGAGGTCTGGAGGCTATATTCCCCACCCCCAACCCTCCACCCAGGCTTGAGTTTATCAATCAAACTAGGATAGTTAACCACCGTTTAGAAATGAAAACACCCGGTCTCCTCCTTGTGGCCACAGTGGATGAAGTGGGAGGAGTGCTTGAGTCTGAGACTCACTGCTATTCAAACATGTAGTGGTATATTTTAGTGTTAGGTGTGATTGCAGCCATTAGTATTCCAATCCTAACCAGGTTTACTCAGAAACAAGTTGCAGTGCATTCTATGGCACCAAATTCCTAGTAAACACGGTAAGGGTTGCAAGCATAGCCATAAAAGGTAACACAGTACGCAGAAGATAATATGTTCTCGGTGTAACTTTTATTCTCAGAACAATGAAAACAACAACAGCAGTAGCAGCTTTGCTGACTTTTTAGGGAGGAGGAAAGTTCTAGAAAAGTTCCCAAGAGATGAATTCTGGCCTCTTAAGAACATGTGTTTCCTTGTAGATTTGGAGCAATGTTCATCTAGTCCAGAATTCTGCTTCCAACAGTTACCAGCCAGATGCCACTAAAACATCATAAACAATGCATAAAAGATACGGGTCCCTGCTTCTTTCCAGTGCCAGACAATTGGAGCTATATTACCTCTAATAGCCTTTCCTTAGAACTGCACCAAATGTTCCCGTATTGCAATATTCAGGTTGAAAGTAAAGATTCTGGGTAGATAGATTTCCCTTAAAATCCTCATGAGCACGTTCACCTTTTTAAAAATAAAAATAAAAATCTCTCTGTCATCGTTTTTCCTTCTCTGCTGCTCCTTCTGTGCCATCTTAATTTGCTAATAACCTACCCCCTTGAATTTAAGTCCTTTCCCCCTCTGAATTCAGCAGTTCTAGACAGATCAGATCAGGGATCATACAGTAAAAAAGAAGCTATCACAGAGCTACACGTACAAATTAGATTTTCCATGTGACATTGTTGAGCACAAAGATCAACGAAAGTAACACCAGTGCTTTCTAGCTGCCCCATGGTGATCCCAACACAGTGATCACATAGTGAATGAGCTGACGACACAACACCACGCAGCCAACCGGATTTAGTTGCCTTTCATACATCATGTTAGGTAAATGAAGTCATTTGGGAGTGATGGCAAAGCATTTTCAAAACAATTCTTGAAAAACTGCCGGTGCCTTTTGACACTGCTGAAAATATTCATGAAAAGAAGTGCCTATTTTTTGCTTCATCCCACCACAGGCTAACTGATACGTCTTGAATTTGTTTAATTCTTCAGTGGATTTTGAAACCATCACCCTATCTTGGCAGTGAATTCCATAGCTCATTATGCATTGCACGAAGTACTTTCTGTCACTTGCCCTGAATGCCCTGCCAATCAGCTCCAGTGGATGACTCAAGATCCTTCCATAGCAACTACCACCACCTCCCACACGGATGATTTTTCGCTTTAAACATGTTACAGTGCAACTTAAAGAGACTTACCGTAGTTAAGTTCTGATACATGCTGTTCCAGAGAAGATAGAATTCTGAGCTTAGTATTTGGATATTCCATTTGCCTGTTTGATGAAATACCGGTAAATAGTTCCTACGATCATTTCTGATCACTTTACCACACACGCACCTCAGTTATTTGAAGATTATTAGTGTATAGGCTCAATCCGACATCAAAGCCAAAGTGATTATATTTGCTACATGGGTTAATTATCTTTTCACTGCACTAGGGTAAGCTTTACTCTGCAGGAATTTCAGGGTATTAACAGGCAGCAGTGACTGTGCAACCAGGTGCCATTAGTAGGGTAGCAATCAGTAGCATCACAATAATTAAGTGCCTGTCACTGTTTTCACTACAAAGCAATTTCAAAGAAGCTTAGGAACTCCATTTAAAATAATTCTCTCCCTAGAGTTACTTTGGAGGATTTCAGGCCATGAGACGCTGTCTTCTGTTCTTTCTTTGCTATCAGCTCACACATAATGGGCCAGCCCAGACCTAAGTATCTTTGCTATAGTGTAAACCAAACCTTGCTCCCATCACTGATTTCCCACATGGAAGGTATTTTATGCAGGAAACTTCTTTATAGATCACCACATTCAGTGGTCCTACATGAGGGTTATCTGCTGCTTGAAGGCATCTGGGAAAGTTGCCAACTGCTATGTCTTCCAAATGCATGCAGTGAGAGACCTGCGAGTAAGACTCTAACATTTGGCATTATGCATGGAGAGCTTTTGTGTTAACTGCAGGAATTCCTTGACATGCAAAGGAATCCTAGGATGGCATTCAAGGCTCTCACTCCCAAGAAAGCACAGCTATTTCCTCCAGAGCCCTTTCTCATGTCCCAGCTTTTGTGTGACTCTGCAATGCCCATAATTCCTGGTCCCTGGCTATGCTGGATGCAGATGATGGAAGCTGGAATCCAACAACATACCATACAGATAATCTCGGATGGCAGCTATAGTATTAGACCTATTGTGACTGCAACTGTCTCGCCAGAAGAGTGGTGGTCTATCAAGTGTTGTTGCTGTTGGCACCTGTCTGTCCTGAGACACAATGGAGCATGCTTCTGGGGGTGAAGAGAAAGCGTTGTGCTAGCAGCATCAAAGTGACCTCCCTGGGCTGCAAGCCTGGACAGTGCGTGTGAAGGTCGAAAAGGCTCCCCTCTCATTGGCACCAGCTTGGCTGCAGGAGCTGCTGGAAGGAGGCGTACAAGGCACCATCCAACTGTCTTAGGGACTCCACTTTGGATTTGTGAAGGGTTGACTCCTGTGCCTTTTCTTCTCCCAGAGATATCCCCCAAGGCAGCAGAGGTTTAGGATCAGAGTGTCAGGTTGACAAGCCCCACCTGCCCCTTAAGTGTAACATAAATATTCCAGCAGCTACAACAGTATTATCAATCATTTCTATGCTACTATATTTGTTGTGATGGTACTCTTCACACATTACACCAGTGAATTTTGTTGACTCTGAAAATTAGCTCCGCTCACATTAACCAGCACTGATCAATGCAAAGAACATATAAATTTCTGTCTTATAGCAGCTCACCTTGCAGAGTTCTGTTCTACATTGAGTGGCAGCAGTTCTCCCTAACTCTCAAGCACAGATCTTTCCCAGACCTGCTACCCCAGATACTTTTTACTGGAAATGCCAGAGATAAGAGCCTAAACACAAAGCACTTGCTCCTTTGCCAACCTCTGTCCCCTCAATCGCAAACGAAACAAAAATGTTATCAGACAAACTCCTAACAGACCCTAAGTCATTTTCTTTGCAACTTTCACATTACATAAAAACTAGTGACAACAGGATGATCTAAATATAGATTTCTGGTCTTATTAGATTCCATTCACACTTCCTTCTCTTAGTGTTTACGCAGGCAATTATTTTGTTCTAGTAATTAAGTTGTCAGCCTGCCAGAAACATATTCATGTTATGCGGGGCCACATCCTTCATTTCCTACAATCACCAGCAGCACAAAACAGCTGGAGACCATCGATTATGCTGTAAACTTACAACAAAGTGGTATTTAGAGGCATTGGGTGGTGGGAGAATAAATTCAGGTTATCATGTTATTCACTACAATCTAGAGCCGGAACTGCACAGTTTCCCAAATTGGCAGGTGCATAGATACACGCGCACATACCCAGGGCCACAATTAAAATATTCAAATGTCCTTCGATCAACACAGACAAAGCCACTGGAAAAGCATGGCACACCAACAAGGAGTCCAAGCACCCTTTCAATGCAATTGTGATACGTAATGATTATTTTACAGTTTGGACAGCGCCACGTAGACGCCTGTACAAACACAACCGTGATATGAGTCAATAGATTCTGGCACTGCTCCATTATTGATGCACATTTTGCCCTGGGCTCCTAGAAAATACATTTCATGATCTGCCACTGGAGCGAGGTGCTTTTTTTTATATAAAAAAAAACACAATACCTCGTAATTGAGGCACTTCAGGCAATAATGGAGGCTGGCCCGTTCATTTTACTAGATGTTGCACAGCTATTGCCTGGAGTATCTCAGCCCTGCAAAACACAAAAGGCACTTTAAAATATGGTTTATGGTTGCATTCTATATACTGGAGAAACAAACAATTCCACTTGCGCTAGACCAGGGTTTCCATTACAAGCAAAACAAAGAACCGCTTTCGGATTTCAAAAACAGGAAACAGATTGGTAATGTTTGTGAGACTGAGGACTTGTGCGTCTTTTATGAACCTAAAATATCAAAATCCCTGAAAGGAAAAACATAACAAAAATAGAAGCACTTCTGAGTCAAGAAGCCAGAAAACCCCTATTTTAAGAAAAAGAATGGAAATATCTGTAAGTTATTTGCAGATTGCAAAGCATTATTCAAACCCCACCTTCCAAATTAATCTTTAAAGCCACTTAATATTTATCAGATCCTTTGGGAGAATAACAGATGATGATGAGAGGCCAAATCATTTGTGTCCTTGAAGAATCATTTTATCTTGGGGGGGGTGGGGGGAGTCAAGAGATAGCGGGGTCCCACGGGGAATTTCCCAGAGCAGGGACTGAACAATTTGTGTTCCACAACACTTTACACTTCATTAGCACATTTTCTCCCAGTGATCTCTGCAAGGAATTCCAAAGCAGTAATGAATCCAGCCTCTTAGTTGCAGGAAGTTTTACGTTATAATTGTTCATCAGCTATGGGTGGCACGAACGGCAGTCCAGAGCTGTTAAAAGGTTGGTGGCAACTTTCTGGAATAGCACAATCTGGCAACTGGGGCTATTTCTGGGGTCACAAAGCAGAGATGGATTCTCAAAGACGCACTTCCTATTTCAACACTGTCTACAACCATTGCAAGGATGAGCTTAAGGAGGACATACACACCAGGCCCCACAACTGACGCACATTTAACTTGTGCAGATTCAGCTTTACGCCACTTGCCATTGAACCCATTGTGCTTTGACTATACGCAAATTTGGCTTTAGGCATGATCCCCAGAACGTAACCCCCATGTAAGTTGCGAGTCTACAGTACTTTAAAATGTAAACTTGTGTACATGAACTTGTGCGCTGTACATACGCGCTCCGTTTGGGAGCTGGGTTGGTAGTGCCTCTTTGCCCAGTCTACTTTCCTCTCACACAATCTGAGCAGAAAAGGGGGAAGAGGGGCTTTGAGAAATGCTACCTTTATTCACCTGCCCCAAAGGCTCCTTGACCTAATGGGGATGGGGGCGCGGCTGTGGGAAGAGTTGCAACACAATCCTGTTAGGTGTTCATATTGTGGTCTTGCTCCTGGCAGTAGGTCCTAGGTTGATTTTTCTGAGAGTTACATTTGAACATACTTAAGACTGCAGCTTTAAACTTCTAGCCACACCAGAAATACACGGGAAAAAGCAGGTTCTTCAACCAATTGTCGTAGACTTTGCAGCAGGCAATATGTAAAATGCTGAGGGCAAGAGTCCTGCCCTTGGCCTACCAGGCGAGGCCCCCTCAAATTAACATTGTGCATTTTCCAACTAAGAGGTCGTCCCATACAGCCTTCCCTTCACTTTCAGAATCGCAGTTTACATTTAATACCTTGTTTGTTATTTACAGCTTTCATATGGCAAGCTGCCACCTCTGCAAATCTCAAGCAAGCACTTCACAGACAACTCTGCTGCTTCTTTAGCACCCCTCCAAGAATTTCGCAGATGAAAAGGGCACATGTAAATTTCTAACACTTATTGTCACACCAAAGTTCATTGCAGTGCAGAAGGCTCTCCTGCCTGCCACATACTGCATCCACCTAATGAGCAACAGCCTGATCTGCACAGGCTTCTGCAGCTGGGGCACTGAAAAACTTTCCAAAACAATGTACTGTATATTCTGGCGCATAAGACTACTTTTTAATTCAGGAAGATCTTTTCAAAAGTCGGGGGTCATCTTATATGCCGGGTGGAGAATCTCAAACTCTATATTTTAACTGGAAAAGTTGGGGGTCGTCTTATACACCGGAAAATACGGTACTTAAAACAAACAAACAAACAAACAAACAAACAAAGAACAACAGAAGAATGTTTAAGATCACAATGGATCTTGAGTATCACTTGTACTGATCAAAGCGGGCATTTTTTTTGAAGGTTGTTTTGTTCTTGTTTTTTATTATGTATTTTGTGATTTTATTTTGTATTTTTATGCTGTGAACCACCCTGAGATTGATGAAGGGCAGGATGCAAAAAATAAATAAAAAAAAAAATTTTTTTAAAGTTAAGGCAATTGTCTAAACATTAGAGCTATTTCAAATGAAAATCTACATTTGTTGACCTTTTTGAGATTCAAAAAATAAATAAATAAAGTTTTTGAGCTAAAATCTACATTTCCGACACACGTCTGGATTTCCCTGGACATTTCAGCAATTTCCAGGCATACGGCAAACCCCACTATACATTCTGTTGCCAACATGTGATGTGCAGGTCCTTTCCAGTTCTGCGGGGGCACCAGGAAAAAAGTGGTAAGTTCCTTATGTTGTATTGGAACTGAGCTTCTTTAAATATTGTTAACGAATTTGGATTGCATTGTACATGCTGATATGTAATACTGCTTATTTCCAGAAATGCTCTTTCCCAGAATGGCTGCACAAGTTCTTTTGACCACCACATGTGGAACATTGCACCAACTGCTGCCCTGTATCCTCTGCAGCACATTGTTTTGTCTATGTAACGATATCATAAAGGTGTTAAATGCAATCTATAAATAAACTTAAAAGAATTTTCTCTTTCACAGGTTGGCACAGATCTTAAAGGCTTTTCTGCCCACAAACTATTCCAGTCAGCTGCCCTAATAATCATTTTATTATTGTTAATAATAATAATAATAATAAGATTTACTCTGGGCGGCTTCCAACAAAATATTAAAATACAATAATGTATTTGCACCCTCAGCATCCTTAAAAGACAAAATAGAGATAATGGCATGGGGTGGTGAGAGGGAGAGAGTCTTTGCAAAACAGGGAGAACTGGAACTTCTGCAGCAGTTGGGCCACTAACTCTCAAAAGCCTTAGCTCTCTAGTAAGTGTTTTTCAACCACTGTTCCGTGGCACACTAGTGTGCCGCGAGATGTTGCCTGGTGTGCCGTGGGAAAAATTGAAAAATTCGAAAGATTAAAAAAACAGCCAAACAGACCCAGGTTGCGCACTGAATAAAGTATTTTATAATTTTTCATATTTCTGTTTACTTACTATTTCATAATAAAGTAATTATAAAATACTTTCTTTGTGTTTATTTGATTCCTATTCAAGAGAATTACTTTATATATAGTCAATATAGGCACAGAGTTAATTTTTTAACATTTTCTAATGGTGGTGTGCCTCGTGATTTTTTTCATGAAACAAGTGTGCCTTTGCCCAAAAAAGGTTGAAAAACACTGCTCTAGTAATAGGTGTTATAGCACACCTACGAATATATGAACTCCAATCATATGCATATTCACATTTCATGCTATCCATTCCAAATCTTGCTCTCTTTGGTTTTACCAGGCACCAGCTGCGCTGGTCAGACAATGGCCAAGTATACAAAGGCACCCTCCTCTTCCCAGCTCTCACGTATTTGGAGAAAATGAAGCAGCTCACATCTGAGCCCCACTCCCTACGGCTCTTTGAACTACCTCCCCAACCCCAATTAAAATGGGTAGCACCTATTTCTCTTTTACTGTATTTGAGAGCTTCCCACCTACAGGAGCCTACCCTCTGCATATGGAGTCACTGCCCTGGGCATTCCCTCCAGCTGCAAAGAGGGAAGCTGCTTCCCCCATCTTCCCTTTATGTAGCAGCAGCAGCCACTGGCCACATCACTGGCCAGGGACTGTTCCCCCCTCCTTCCCCGCTGCAGCAGGAGGAGCAAGCCACTGAAGCCACAGCACCCCGTGCAAATTGGAGTTAACTCTATATTAGCAAAAACAAGATCTGCACAGACGTGTTGGAATGTCAGGCCTAACATCCCTGGTAGAGACGGCTACTGAGACTGAAGGTCCGCACCTCTTCACAGCTGCCTAAGTCCCCTCCTCTCCACGGTTTCCCCCAAGCAATCAGAGACTGCATCTCTGCACAGCCAATCTCTCCTCTGTCCTTTTCATGCCTCCTCTGGCTCTGGGAGACAGACAGAGAGCGGAGCCTGTTGCAGCAGGAAGGGGGACACCCATGACTCTTCACCAGTCAAGACTCATCTCCGCCTCTTGGCCTCCCTCATCCGCCTCTCCTGCTGCAGCTTCTGCCTCTGATTCTGGACTTCTTTCTGCCACAGACTCTCCCAGCTCACTAAGCTGTTGCCCCTTCAGCTTCCAACACCTCCTCTTCCCTGTCTTCTCCCTCTTCTCCCTGTGACCATTCATTGTCATCCCATCACTACTCCCACTCTGTGACATTCCTCCCACCATTTCTTTGAATGTGACAGAACGTTTAAGTGAACAGTACGCAGAATTCACAGTAAGATGCAACAAGAAGTTCCTCTTTTTTTGCTTAAAAAAAAATAGATTTTACAAATTCATGGGGAATAGATTTAACCCAAACTGTTAAGCATGATAGCTAAATGGAACCCCCATATTCAGAAAGTATCTCTGATGACTAGGGGAGAATGAAAGTCAACAGGAGAGCTGCTACTACCAAGGTGTCTTGACTGTGAGCTTCTTCTTTTTAAAGTATTTTTTATTAAATATTTTCTTGATTTACAAAGATATGTGCAATGTCTCTCTCGTATTTTTTCCATGTAATGTTTTTACAAATCAGTTTCGTTTGTTGAGACATTAGGAAGAAAAGGGGGAAAGAGGTGGGCAGGATGGGGAGAGACCTGTCAGGAGTAAGCATGGACCAATGGTACCAAGTAGTATGGGAAACAGCCCTACTAGAAAAACTAACCAGTAAGCTGAAACTGACATGGGGACAAATAGAAGAAGACGCCTTCACCCCGGTATGGCTCCCCTTCATCACACACACAGCCCAACAAAGACAATGACAAAAATCTACCGGCAGCATACAAATCAATATGGCTAACCTGATCAAAAACACTCACCCACCCCACTCACACAGGAAACCAAAGACTGTGAGCTTCTTTTAAGAGGTATCTGCTTAGCAGCTATTGGAAAACTAGATGAACCTTGCTCTGATGCAGAAATGCAGTTTCTATTAGGTGCTATGGGTGCACGATGGATTCATTAGCGCAAATGTTTTAAGTTGAGGACCAGAAAAAGTAGAAAGGAAAATCTGAGCAAACCTTCATCACGTTCCCTAAATCACATCAATATACCAGACTATATATGGTCTATGAATGTCAACACACTCAAATGATTTATCTAGCAAATTATATACACATTTGGATGGGCAAAGATTGAAGACTGCATCACCTGCAGGTCTATAAATGCTAGACTGATTCTTGGAGTAAATGTTATTTCTGCAAAACCCTTAAGAGGAAGCTGATGAACTAAAAACTTAACATCTCATTTCTAATGAATCACTGCCGACTTTTCATTCTGTGCACGTTTGAAAATAATTAGTGTGTTTGCCTTTCATGCTAGATTTGATCTCTTCTCTCCACCCCACACCCCGTCTTCCAGGCCAAACTGGCAAATAATACTTAGATCACTTCTGAATGCCTCGTAAAACAAAATTCAGGCTCACACAAAAATCTAGTAACCTGTTTGAACAAAACCTCCAAGACAGACTGAAGACTTGGATGTTGCCCTCCTACAACAAATTACCAAACATGAAAAATATCAATTTAAAATACCTTATACTTTCCCTTCTGGCCCCATACAGGGCAAAAGTGACTTGCCAGGGGCAGTGGGGATGAGTGTTATGTTGTTCATCTCTTTTAAAAAACGGCAGTTGTTATTGGCTCACCTCTCAGTATTACACAATTTTGATTCTGGGAATTTGCCCATAAGGACCTTCTGCTGCCTCTTACTTGCTGCTGCCCATATGGACATGGGCACACATCGGAAAACTTGCCCTAGATCAGGGGTCAGCAAACTTTTTCAGCAGGGGGCCGGGCCACTGTCCCTCAGACCTTGCGGGAAGCCGGACTATATTTTGGAAAATAAAAAGGAACGAATTCCTATGCCCCACAAATAACCCAGAGGTGCATATTAAATAAAAGCACACATTCTACTCATGTAAAACATGCTGATTCCTGGACCATCCGCAGGCCAGATTGAGGCGATTGGGCTGGATCTGGCCCCCGGGCCTTAGTTTGCCTACCCATGCCCTAGATGTACAGTTCAATGATGGTACACTAAACCTTGGCAAAGAGCATGTTCAGAAATATTGATTCACCACAGAAAATTAGTCAGAAAGTTGTTGAAGAAAGGCCAATTTAAAGAACTCTGATTTCTTCCCCCAACATACACGCCTGAAGGAAATTCAGTCTTCAGACACTGATGTTAGAATCTTTTTTTCTTTTAATGGGCTAATCGAGTTATAGTAGGACTTAATGCATAGTAGACCCATTTCCATCTTTGATAAGTTCACAAGAAATTATCACTCAGGCTGCCAGCATGTTTACTGACTCCATTTTGCAATATGAACCCTCCTGTTTTGGCTGCTTGGATCCTGATCAATCTCCTCATATAACCTGGCCGAATATGACTTTCAACTCAGACAGTGCCCAGGAGGAAGGCAGAAACGGCATGAATCAGAAAATGCACCACACAATTTTGGAAACATCTCTTTGAATAGCCAAGCAGAATATAAAAGCAAAGCAAAGCTGCCAAGACATTTTTTGCTCAGGAAAATCATAAACAGCCGCGAAAGGGGCGGCAAGGAGTCAGAAGAAGCTGGCAGTATTTTATGCATCAGCCTGCATCCCATCGTGCTCTGGGAGGCTTGGGTCCTTAATTGCCCAAGGGCATAAACATCAAATGTGTAGAAACAATGACAGTGACAAAATGGCAAAAGTGATTGTGGGGAGATCTGAAGCAGATAATGGGATGTGCTTTCTTGCAATTGGGAACTGCCTGAACAATGTGCTCACAGTTCTAAAGTGTTTTCTTCATAGGGATTTTTCAATATGCAGGATGCAACAGTTTTAATAGTTCTTTCCTTATGAGGGTTTTGATCTCTCACATCTCTCTGCTACCAGCTAAATGGATGCAGAATAATCAATCAATTTTTTGTTAAGCACCAGACCGGCCATTCAAGAACAATTCTATTTTAGATTAAAGCTTTTAACTCAATTTATCTAAATTCTATTCTGTCTACCCATTATCCAAACGAGATGCCTCTGCAGTTACAGAATATAACTAGGTTTAAAGATTTATCTGGCTTCTTTTCCACCTGTATTGCATTAATTTATTTAGTCACACTGTTTATACCTACCCTTTACAAATCATTCTTACTAAGAAAACCCCTGCCTCAGGCCTACAATCTAAAAAGAAATGTTCTGGCACCCATCTGTCTTGAGAGATAATGGAGTGCATTTCTGGGAGTGAAGTCAAACCGCTGGGGAATCACAGCACCTGCTGTGGCTGCAGAGACCGGCAATTCGTAACGGCATTCTCCCACTCATTAGAGTGCAAGGTGTGGGGGGGAGGAGAGAACTGAGGGAATGACTATGGGCATAAAAATGCTATTGGCCTAAAACAGCATTCGCCAAATGGTGTTTATATTTTCTTTATACTAGATTGAAGGTCAAGATCTGGAATGTGCACAAACTATTTTCTATCTTAGTGCACAGGAGATTTGACAAGATTCCAAGGTCAAAAGTAACCATCTGCATCAGCATGCCCAAGTTCTTGTTGTGGTCATGCCTGGTGACCTAGTGATATTGGAGAAAGCTATTTTTATTTTTATTTTTTAGCATATCAAGGCCAAGATTTTGCAAAGTGGGATAGGCACCAGGAACCTTGAAGGGGAAGGAGTGTTTTTCGGGGGGGGGGTTGAGTAGGTGCACACCTGTCTCAGTAATCTTCATTGGAAACCCCCCCCTTTAATCTTTTGCCACATAATGCTTATTTTTTTTGTGAGACAGACTCCAAATGCAAACACACACAACAAAATTAACATTTTGCTGCAGACTGACAAATGAAAGTCCATGGCAGCTGGAACTAAAGCAGAAAACAGAAAGTATACCTTACAAAAAAGGGGGGGGGCTGTCTCCATTGAATCCAATTTACACATGGATCAACATGTCAATGAATCCAAAAAGAGTTAAAGCTACCCTGAGGCTTATAACTAAATATCAGAAACTCCAGTTCTCCCACTCGCTTCCCTGAGCAGTTTTCCCTTCCAAGAGGAGCACATCCTTAAGTACTGGGATTTGTGTCAGATGTGGAGAACCAGATTAAATCAGGCACACTCAAGACCAGCAAAGGCCCACCGTTTGGATCATCCGGCTCTTGCCTGTTCATGTTCCTGTCTTGCAGGGAGAAACTTTTCCTCTGTGGAAAGTAACTGCCCGAACTTGTTGCATACCATGAAGCACTGTTAACAGCCAAGGCTATGGGAAAGGGGAAATGCCTTCCACATTGCTGAAGCAAGAAGAACTCTAAAAAAACTGAATTGAAACTTTTTTATGGCATAAAGCAGTTTGGAGTGGGAATAGCAGGATCAAGATTGCACACGCGGAGGAGTGGAGAGAATGCTGGACCTGGGCGGTCTGGGTTCCCCTCCCCTCCCCTTTCCTTTATGGAGTAAACTATATTTAGCATTATGTCCACACTGGTACTGCTAACCAGGGTACCAGCAAGCTCCAAACCACACTTTGCAAGTCTGCTGCTAATGGCAGCTGAAAACTGCGGTTTAGGGACAATGATTGTTACTGAAAATATCAGTGCAGATGTGGTCAGCTTTGAAAATGAAAGGAAGCAGGGGGTTTGCATGTGAGAAGGTGCACGTATGCCTGCAGGGAAGGTGCTCTGCAGGGTGCTCTTGATTTTCTAAGTATGGCTAGGATGGAGAAAATCAGATTGACCATGATGCCTGCTCTGACCTAGAGATTGTAACAATCATCCTCCAGGCACCCCAAAAGTTGGGTGGATGGAAGAGTCATGTTGGGGTGGGGGGAGAAATTGTATTCTCATTTTACTTTCTGGTTAATTAACATGTTAAGACAGTGCTTAGAAATATACAACTATGAAAAAACTACGCAAAAAAACACGCAAAAAATGACTTGTTTGGACACGTGTGTTATGGGGGGTGGGGGTGGCTGTGTGCGAGACCCTTCTAACCTCTGGATCCAGCAAGTGTTAACCTATAAGCCTGGCTAGCTTCCTGATGAGGTGATAGCCTGGGTGACAGGCCATTAAGACAACAAAGGAAAGGGCTCTGCGTGAGATGGTAAATGGGCGGGGCCCTCCCCCAGCTCCAGGTTGGTTAGGAGCAGAGTATGGCAGTGGAGTCACCTAGAGGTAAAGCTGGAGAGAGTCAGAGCAATGGTTGATTTCTGTTCAAATCCAAAGCTGCGTCTACGGGAGAAACAAGACTCTTTGGGCATGTGAGTGCTGTGAAGCCCTCAGGTTTATATATATGTATAAATAAACAAACCATATATCGTGAAGACATTGCAGTCTCCACTGTGCCTCATTTCCAAAAGGAAACACAAACCATGGGTAAGTGCCTGGAACCCCTGGAATCTTGCACTGCTCGGGGATTGGCATGACATGCATCAGTATTATCAGAGGTAAAAGGTAAACAGTGTTTCCGTGCGCTCTGGTTTCCGTCATGGTGTTTTGTTGCGCCAGAAGCGGTTTAGTCATGCAGGTCACATGACCTGAAAAGCTGTTTGTGGACAAACGCCAGCTCCCTCAGCCTGAAAGTGAGATGAGCGCCACAAGCCCATAGTGGCCTTTGACTGGACTTTACCGTCCAGGGGTCCAAAGAGCACTTCTGTGCATATCAAGAGTCAAAGTGACTCTCTTGTTCAAATGTTAGTTCATCCAGAAATTCACTGGGTGAGTTTGGACATACCACTTTCACTTTGCCTCAGCTTCCCACCTGCAAAAATGATAGCTGTGAATTGCTTAGATGCATTTTAGCTGTCCTGGCAAGAATTCAGGAGCAAGATGTATTATATATTTCTTATAAACCATAATTAACGATTCAGAGGAAAGCGGTACATTTAGGCTGCGAGGAAGAAATCCAATCAAAATCTTTCACAGTTTCTTGCTACTGTTGTTGGAAACTGCAGCCACTCATTCTAGATGCAATTAAAGGCCAGGCACTAAAAAACATTTCTGTAATTCCAAATATTTCTATGTATTTGAAAGGCTAGAGGTGGGGTGGGGTGGGGTGGATGAGATCCTCTCATGCCACATAATGCCAGGGTACACAAAAGGAGCACAACTATTTAGGACTGCATGACTGTATTTATAATTTATGGAGACACCTGCCCTAATACATACACATGGATTTTGGCATAATATCATGGTTTGTGATGGGATAATGACACAGCGGATGCTTTGTGCTGCCTTGTAAGCATTTAAACACAGGCAGAGGTCTTGGGACAAGCTGTTTTTAATAGGGCTTATAGACAATTTTTCTATGGAACAACACAGGTTTTATTTTCCTTTTATCACCACTGAAGAATAGAACTGGGAGCTTGAAAAGTGCTGGAAATTGGAGGGCTAGAGGGCTAAGACTTGCTGTGATGGTGGGAAGAACCTGTTTGCTCTTTTTTGCTAATTGCAGTCTCATAATTCATTGCAAGTCAGTGGGGAAACTGACTAAACAGGGTCTCAAGCAACTTCTGCTCAAGTCACCACCGCCAGTTAGCGGAGATCTGGGCACTGCAGGGGGTTGGACGAGGGTCCCTTCCAACTCTAAAATTTTATGCTTCTAAGTGTCTTCTCTGGTGTTGCCCTTTAGCCTCTGCCTACGAGGCAACAGATCCCTCTGATCGCCTCCTGTGGGAAGCGAACAGGGCTGATGAGCTAAAATCTGCTCAGAGCAGAATGGAGGAAGCCCTTCACCTTCAGGAGCTAGGTCAAAACCTGTTTGCCTTAGCTTTTTTATGAACACGTGATTTTAATTTTATTGGCTGAGAACTTCTATGCAGGGTTTACTACTCACTGTTTATTCAACTTTTTATTGCTCTTATTGCTCTTAAATGTTGTTTTGCTTCTTAGCTGTTATGACTTTGATAAGATGCTTTAACCCTGTTTTGTTTTTCCTCGTACACCGATTTGGAAACTTATATAAGGCTAGGATTAAGACTAACTTTGAAGACTAAAAATTGAGGTCAGGATCCACCTAACCAGCCTATGTCAGGATGCAAGTTCCAGCTTTCCCACCATTTCAGAAACTAATAAAACTGAGTTGATCAGAGACTAGGGCAGGAATGACGTGAACAGAAAGGTGCTTCTATTGTATCAATATGAGAGAGCCACAGAAACATTTATTGTCTGTAGGCAGCCTAAAACAACTGCAGGAAAGAGACTCAACAGGGAAGCACAGCAAGCAAGTCTCATGATGCTAAAATACATCCCAGGAAGACTGAATGATTCAATCTAAATGATGATCACGAACAGCCATTCTTAGCAAGTATAACCTTCTCCTCACTATTTCCTAGATCAGGGGTTGTCCACCTGGTCCCACCCACTAGTGGGCCTTTCAGGATTCTAGGTGGGCGGTGGAGGGTTCTACAGCACAAGCCGAATCCTCCTTCCATTGAGCACTGGTGGGCAGTAAGGAAATTTTACCATCAAGAAAGTTGCATTAGTGGGTGGTAGGTATAAAAAGGTTGACTATCCCTGTCCTAGATGAACTGGCAGGACTAGATTTGTCATACTGTGTTTATAGCTGCACAGCAATCTGAGGTAACATCTATTTTTAATTCTCCCATGGCATGCTCCTTCTCAAAGAATATTTTTCTTCTTTATTCTGGGTGCCACTTTACTTACAGATACACTGTGCCCAAGGAAAACCACACACATGGGGCTCACTGCGAGAAGTTTCTTTCCTTCATGGACAACAAGTCACACATCTCTTGTTTCTCACTATAAACTTGGGAATATGGCTTCTCCCTGGCTAAGGCAATCTTCTGTTGACCAGAACTTGAAGGTTTGATCCTTGGAGGTACTATCAACCTTCATTGTGTTTCCCATTTATGGAGATCAGCGCAAGTTACTTCTTAGGATGACTTTATGCAGAAGGGGAAGTTTCCAACCCTTGAGCAGAACCAAAAGAGAGCACTGTCGTGAGGTTAGAAAAAACTGCACCTGCTCAGTGGTGCCCTGCCTTGGTTGTTGTTTTTTAAGGCACCCAACTCCTGCCCCTTTGGGGAAGAGGATTGCTCTAAACTTCATGTTGATCAAGGCAGGTGCCAGGATGTTGGCTGCCATGTTTACCCACACAATGCATTATTGGTAGCTATGCCAATGCAATGTGGAGAAAGTAGAGAGAACTCCATAGGACCAATAAATGGTGGAACCAAGCCTCAAGTCACACAGATGTTTCCCTTAGAAGTGTTCAAAATAGGGATAAAATTGCCTATCTCATATAAGTTTCACTGAACCAACAATGACATTTACAAGTTCTAAATTTCCAAGGGCTTTATGAATTCCTATACAGAGATCACCTACACATTTTGGGGGGAATGGGGAAGAGACAGGGGGGGGTTGTGATGCATTGAATTTTTTTGTTCTGGAGGCACAAAGGTCTATCCAACACAGGAATATCTGCCAGTCTCAGAGGCAGGGCAGGAATTGCTACCAAAATCCTTCTCTTGCACTGCTGATCTCAAGTGAGGAATGTTAAGCTGCTTAGGGAATGTTGGTAGACTTTTGATTTCCTTGTTTAACTTTAGAACAAAAGAGGAAAAGAAAAACCATGCTTTATTTCACAGTTCCAGGTAAGAAGGATTTGGCATTTTTAAAAAATAAACAAACATTATTTTTTGTTATTACAAAAACAAATGATTATCATCTAATCCTTAGCTACACAAAGGCTTGCCAAAAAGCCCATCAAACTTCAATAAAGCAATAAATCTTGTTGAAGAGGGAAAGTGTTATGCCTCAAGACTCATGATTCCAAGAAAATAAGAATCTGTTTACTAATCTAGAAAAATAGGGCAGATGAAAATAATAAAAAACACATATAGCTACTATATAAGAGGGAAGGCATACCGGTAACAATAGAAGGGGGCGGAAATCTGTTCCCAAAAATAATGAATTGTGATGTCTATTCAATTGCCGGCTGTTCATTCAATATGTGATACTAGACACCCTGTGACATTTGATTTCAATATTTGATATTTGCCAATTTAGTAGGGGGCATGCAACGGTCATGTGACTCTTCTACCTCCAGAACTTTACATCAGCAGGGAAAATAAAGGCCTATTTTACAAAAGCGAGGACCGCAAAAATGTAGGGCAGATTGGCACCCACACAAATTGGTGTCACAGCAGCCCATTCCATGGACTGTTTTAATTTTAAAAAACTGTTTTCATAAAACCTTTCCTGCAGGCTTTGTTCAATTTTAAACAGCTTATTTGCGTTAGTAAACCAATGGCTGGTTCACAGCTGTTTTATTGTGTATTTGCCTTTGTTTTTACTGAGATGTGTTTTATGGATTTGTTTGCTGTGCTGTCTGGTACATTCTGCAGGCTGCTTTGCATTCCATTTAATGCCAGAGAATTTGAAATATACATTAAAAAATAATGATGATGCAATGATTTCTCCCACCTCATTGTCAGCTTGCCACCCAGTAGCACTCTACTTTCATACGGCTCATCAACTTTATTTTGGATTCACCCAATTGATTATCTGCAAGTTTATGGCTGCTGCAACATCATCATATAGTATGATAGAGCAGACTTGCCTCAAATCAATATTTGCTGTTTATTTTTAAGCATTTCTCTAATGTAGGGGGGGAAAGGATACCCCCTGTGTTTGTGTGTGTAGATGGCAAACCAAAAGAACTGAAGATCCATACATTGGCATCATTGTTGACACACACATCCCTTTTAATTGCCTGGCCTTCACAAAAGAGCTCACAGCTACATAGGAGTAAGAGTACATAAGATTTTAACCAGACCACTTAAGAAAATAATCAAGAGCAAACATGATAGGGTTGAAACCAAAACCGCAATACCGTGCAATGTGCATATCACATCTTCCTCCTTTAATGCGCCGCTAAAGAAAGACAACATGCAACATCATTATGTTAGAATGGACACCTTTCATTAATTATAGTTTAGGAGCAGGGCTTTTTTTCCAGCCAAAACTCACCGGAACTCAGCTCTGGCACCTCTCAGGTAAGCACCATTGCCATTGTAAGAAAACAAGGGAGGCATTCATGGTGAGTTCTGGCACCTTTTTCTAGAAAAATAGCACTGTTTGGGGAGGTAGTAAGGGGAAAGTGACACAAAGCTGATGTACAGATTCTGTCAATAACACTAATGACTTCTACCATGCCTATCCAGATATGGATTAAGTAGATGGGTTAGGCAAGAAGACATGATTAAACATGGCCAAAGTTAGTATATTTGTTCTAAACCCACCTAAAAATTAGTTCCAACAAAATCCCAATAAAACTGCTAGCTGAAAGTTAAGCAGGGCCCAGTATGGTTTCAAATGGGTTGGGGGACATTGCATTGCAGGAGGTTGGACTAGATGACCTGGGGTCCCTTCCACCTCTCTAATTCTATGATCCTATGTGTTCTGCTCTATACAGATACGTACACTCATGAACTTGTTGCAATCCTGATTGAGTGATTGAGGCAAGGTAGGCTAGTCGTATCCTCGTTTTGCAGATGGGTGGGGGCTGAGATTGAGGAGGGAGCTCTGCCTAAAGTTACCTCAGACAGAAATCTAAACCACCCAATTTGCAGCTCAGTCTCAGCCTCTGCCATATTCCAGCTCACTAAGTTTAGTTCCCCCACCCACCCCCTACATACCAAAACTTATCAGCTGGCCCAAATATAGCATCTCAGGGTGGCTTAACACAATAAATCACAGGTGCAATAAATCATGTTTGAAACAATGGACAATAAAAAAGCCTAACAGCAATAGATGCAAACTCCAGAATTATCAGCAGCCACCAGACAATAGAAATTCCATTCTATTTTTTAAAAAGAAAGTCTGCACTAAAGTTTTTGCCAAAAAAACACACCTTCTGTAGGCAAGGATTTCCCCCCCCCAAAGGGTGCCACAATCCAGAGATCCTTGCTCCTTGTCCCCACTTGTCTTGCCTGACTGTGGCAGCACTCAGAGCCAGGCTTAATCTGGAGATCTTAGCATCCGGGGAGGCAGGTGTGTGATTTACTAATAAGCATTCTGTATTGGGAAACATCAAGGCAACCAAGCCTGGAGGGATGCTTCTGCCTACATATATCAAATTATTACTTCATCTCTAGCACTATTCCAAACATTTCCTAACAGAGTTGCCTGTCTGCATGTGTGTTCCTGCTCTGTACAAGGAACTGATAATCACCCTGCAACATAATTTTGCATTAGCCCCATTTAAGATGTCAGTTTTTCAGCACTAGAAGAAAATCTGTAGCATTCAACTAAGACAGCAAGTCACCCTAACCCTAAGGATTCTGTTAATGAATTAACACATTTTCCCCCTACATTTTTATCACCATCATTATGAAGTTCTCAACTGTGGGTGGCTTTCTTTAATGCCACAGAAAACAGATGATATTAAATATTTTTCCCTGCTGCAAGGAAGTATAAAGAACCATATGAACAGTCACTAGACTGTGAAAAGATGCAAGATCAATGTATTGTTCTCCTCTTCATAATGTTTACACTTCAGTATCGTAGCCCTGAACTCCCAAGCTGGAATTTCACTAGCCTTTACATTTACTTCAGGAATACGTTTTGATGAAATCTATGACAGATGCAAAACGTTTCCCAGGCACCCCAGCCACAAGTCTTGTTAACAAGGGTTTATTCTCAGGATTCATCCAACCACCCATAGGCATACATCCAGCCTAATTCTGAGTTCCTGTATCATACACTCTAAATCGTCTTCACTGCTCCCCTGATGCTTCCAAGGAGGGGGTGAGCCTGCATGCAATGGGGCCACACTGAAGATATTCTCTACTGAGAGGCTGATAGGGTGGATAAAAATCAATGATTTTAAAAAAAAAAATCAAAGAAATCGGATTTTTTTTATTTAAATCGGATTTTTTAAAATAAAATGCTTTTTGGTGAAAATATATTACCATCCAAAGGTTATTCAATCATGAAATAAAGATTAGTTTTTTAATTATGTAGAATAAGGCTGTATATGTTTAATTTTTTTGGTAAATAAATTCCATTAATCCATTCACAATGTCATTTATGCTCTTCCAGAGGTTTTTGTAAGATTATTGGGCAGTTTCTCTGCCTACAAGATATTATCACAGATGCTTGGTTTACTTTTGCAGTTCTCAAAACTGAATTTGACTCAGCAGAGATCACATGCCTCTTCTTCACAGCAAAAATGTTATAACATGAACAGAGTTGAGAAAAAGACCTTAATCCTATTGTTCTACAAACCTATGAATACAGAATCAACCCCTTCAGTGTTAAGTTTCAAGAAGTTCAGTGAATAGAATAGAAACAATATTTTTCTGATTGTTTGGAGTGGAATGGATCTAATAAATCTATTTAAATTGTTATTATTAAGGTAATGATTATTTTTCTCCTTCCTAAGTACAACAGAAAAGTTGTCCAAATATGAATGATTAACCTATTAAACTGGGGATAAAAAAACTAATATGAAAAGTTGTTATTCTAAAAATCTTCATCTACTTGCATATTAAAGTTATACCAGCAAGAATTAGTCTTTATGTAGAAAACTGTGATTTAAATCAAGCCTTACTGATAGTGATTTAAATCAAGCCTTTAAATCAGTTTGATTTAAATCAAATCCACCCTGGAGGCTGAGGAGGTCCCACCTTTCCTTTCCATCCCTTTCCCCTTTCAGATCACCATACCTTTTAGGCCGTACGCATATGGGGCAGAAACTGCCTTGTTTTTACTAATCATATGCAAGCTCCTCTGGGAGCTTTTTCAGCTTAGCTGCAGAGCAAAATGCTATAAATAAAGGGAATAAATATTGGCTCTGACGCCATGCTTTATTGTGGCTAAGGAAGGGAATTTTCTTAAGAGAAGAAAAAGCAGTTGGGGAAGGAAACGCAGGAACCATCAGTCCAGCCGTGACCTCTTAAAATATGGCTTAAGACGTGTCTGCATTGAAAGTGGTTTTCTGAGCTAGACTTTGACGTTAAGATGATGCAGGGCAGTGTTAGAAACTCAGATATATATGCTAATCACCAAACTGCACTTTAAACCTACGCTCGTGGGCACCATGATGGAATGTCTAGGCACCATTCCCCCCCCCATGAGGTTTATCATTATCATTATTATTCATTTCAATTCTGTGCCACTTTATATTTTAAGGGGGGAAATCACAAAGCAGTTTACAACACATTAAAACATCAAATAAAACAATCCAGAATAAGACAAATTCAGGCTTCAAGGAAAATATTTCAGATCCTCCTCTAAGTGATATTTTGCTTACGCCATATTTATTTACCTACTCATGGCAGACGCGCACCAGGAAGCCAGTGTGGTGTAGTGGTTGGAGTGTCAAACTAGGATCTGGGAGAGCAGGGTTCAAATCCCCACTCCATCATGAAGCTCACTGGGTGACCTTGGGCCAGTCACAGCCTCTTAACTTACACCAGGGTTGTTATAGGGATGAATCATGTACTCCTCGGAGGAAAAGGTGGGATACAGATGCAATAAATAAGTTCTTCTGATTACCTGATTACCACAGCCCAGAATAAGTAAGGAGGTAGTACAGGAATACTTGGCTAATTTAGATGTATTCAAGTCTCCAGGGCCAGATGAACTACATCCAAGAGTATTAAAAGAACTGGCAGAGGTGATTTCAGAACCACTGGCAGTAATCTTTGAGAATTCCTGGAGAACAGGCGAAGTGCCAGCAGACTGGAGGAGGGCAAATGTTGTCCCTATTTTCAAAAAGGGGGAAAGAGAAGGACCCAAACAATTACCGCCCAGTCAGCCTGACATCAATACCAGGAAAGATTCTAGAGCAGATCATTAAGCAAACGGTCTGTGAGCACCTAGAAAGGAACGCTGTGATAACTAAAAGTCAGCATGGGTTTCTGAAAAATAAGTCATGTCAGACTAACCTGATCTCATTTTTTGACAGAATTACAAGCCTGGTAGATGAAGGGAATGCTGTGGATATAGCCTATCTTGATTTCAGCAAGGCCTTTGACAAGGTGCCCCATGATATTCTTGTAAAGAAGCTGGTAAAATGCGGGCTAGACAATGCTACCATTCAGTGGATTTGTAACTGGCTGACTGACCGAACCCAAAGGGTGCTCATCAATGGCTCCTCTTCATCCTGGAGAGAAGTGACTAGTGGGGTGCCACAGGGTTCTGTCTTGGGCCCAGTCTTATTCAACATCTTCATCAATGACTTGGATGATGGGCTTGAGGGCATCCTGATCAAGTTTGCAGATGACACCAAATTAGGAGGGGTGGCTAATACCCCAGAGGACAGGATCACACTTCAAAATGACCTTAACAGATTAGAGAACTGGGCCAAAGCAAACAAGATGAATTTTAACAGGGAGAAATGTAAAGTACTACACTTGGGCAAAAAAAATGAAAGGCACAAATACAGGATGGGTGACACCTGGCTTGAGAGCAGTACATGTGAAAAGGATCTAGGAGTCTTGGTAGACCATAAACTTGACATGAGTCAACAGTGTGATGCAGCAGCTAAAAAAGCCAATGCAATTCTGGGCTGCATCAATAGGAGTATAGCATCTAGATCAAGGGAAGTAATAGTACCACTATATTCTGCTCTGGTCAGACCTCACCTGGAATACTGTGTCCAGTTCTGGGCACCACAGTTCAAGAAGGATACTGACAAGCTGGAACGTGTCCAGAGGAGGGCAACCAAAATGGTCAAAGGCCTGGAAACGATGCCTTATGAGGAACGGCTTAGGGAGCTGGGTATGTTTAGCCTGGAGAAGAGAAGGTTAAGGGGTGATATGATAGCCATGTTCAAATATATAAAAGGATGTCATATAGAGGAGGGAGAAAGGTTGTTTTCTGCTGCTCCAGAGAAGCGGACACGGGGCAATGGATTCAAACTACAAGAAAGAAGATTCCACCTAAACATTAGGAAGAACTTCCTGACAGTGAGAGCTGTTCGGCAGTGGAATTTGCTGCCAAGGAGTGTGGTGGAGTCTCCTTCTTTGGAGGTCTTTAAGCGGAGGCTTGACAGCCATCTGTCAGGAATGCTTTGATGGTGTTTCCTGCTTGGCAGGGGGTTGGACTGGATGGCCCTTGTGGTCTCTTCCAACTCTAGGATTCTATGCTTTTATGATTCTATACCTGCTTAAGAAAGCTGTTGGGCGGGACAGCCAGATGGAGATGTCAGTTGCCAACCTGGCACCCACAGATCTCCACGTGGTCACAACTGGACCTGCGCCAGTAGCAAAACACGCCTGGCTAATTTCTAACACTGATACAGAGGATGAGGAAGCCAGAAACTAATCAGTCCTCAGCATGTGGGCATAGGAAGCTGCTTTATAGCGAGTCAGACCACAGGTCCATCTAGCTTAGTATTACATTCAAAGACTAGCAGCAGCTCTGCAGGGTTTCAGACGGGGTCTCTCCCAGCCCAACCTGGAGATGTCAGAGATTGAACCTGGGATCTTTTGCATGCAAGGCAGATGCTCTTTCACTGAGCAATGGCCCTTGCAGCATCTCTCTCTCTCTCTCACACACACACACACACGGGGGGGGGGCAGAGAAACAGAAAGAAGAGAGAAAGAGTGTCTTATTCATCCCCTTCTCTCTCATTTTGGGAACATCTGAAAAGGAGTGGTTATGTTAAAAGTCTTTTATCACCACTGAACATTCTCATCTGTGACTAAATTTGAGGATCCAAGAGGGCACAAAGAAATTGGTTCTGCCAGGGTAATAAAAGCCCATTATCTTCTCTAATATCAATCTGATTTGCAAGTCCTGATTAAACATTAGAAATCTCATCAGCTAGCTGGACAGGGTTAATGTTTGCTTTGCAAGTGTAAAGGAATAGAAATTACTCTTCATTGATTTTGCTTTAAACAAGGTGAACATGTTAAAATATTTACCTTGAAATAAGCCTGCTTGTATAAGGAATCTATACAAAATTCACCCTGCTGAATTCCTACTATTGCTTTGCAGCACAAATGGTTCTCTGTTAGGTATCGCCACCCGCAATTTCGCAGCACAGAGAGACTTTTTCCATTACTAGGCCTGTTTGGGAAAGGTGCTGTGATATATGGAGGTGGTAAAATATGTTTATAACACTTGGAAATATAGCTTGCTTGTATCAGCATGAAATTCAAAGACTGGGGACTCTAGAGAACTGTTTACATAACGCCAGCTCTGGACATGACCAATCATTAAAGACCCTTTCTTCACATTTCACTTGGGGAACCCCTGATTCATGTAAATGCATTGAGGCAAACAACTTCTACAACTCAGAAGGGAAAAAGAGGCCAATTCAAAAGTTGCGACAAAAAATACTGTCGAGTCCAAGAGGCTACACTCTGCATAGAAAATATGTGCCTTTCAGCAACAAGTAACACAAAAAGAAATTTGCTAATTCAATGAACTTTTTGATCCATAGTATATCAAAAGGTATCTGTCAGCATCCTGGAAAAAAATCAACTCTAGTTATAAACACAGTATTTTATTCTCCATATAATCTTTCTTCCCCCATTCCTGGCTTCTGCCAACACTTCTACCAAAGTGGGGAGGGGGAAAGAAGCAAAATACATTGCTTGAGGAAGAGGGGGGGATCAGTGCCAGTTTACACAATACAGTTAGTTATGAGTTTGTGGGTGCCAGGCACCTATAATCCTATAATATTAAAATATAAGACAGGCTGGCTGCCGATGTTGAGGCCTGAGCGATGAGCCATTAAGAGAACAAAGAAAAAGTGATGAGCCGTTAAGAAAGAAAAGGAGGGGGTGCTCTGTGTGAGAAGGCAAATGGGTGAGCCACCTCCCTCAAGTTGAAAGTGTGTGTAATGTGACCTAGAAGAAAAATGTGTGTAATGTCACCTAGAGGCAAGAAAGCCAGAGAGGCAGACCACAATGTTTGATTTCTGCTTGAATCCAAGGCTGCAGCTATGGAAGAAACAAGGCCCTTTGGGGGTGTTAATGAGGTGAACCCCTCCATCATAGGCTCAGGTTGTATGTGTGCTAATAAACCGTATAACCTAAAGACACCACAGTCTCCGCTGTGCCTCATTTCCAAAAGGAGACTTAGAATCTTGCAGCAACTCATAGATTAGGGTGGCATGCAACAATATTATCCTGGGATAACAACCCCCAAGGCAAAATCCATCTTTATTGTATAGCAGTATTTTTTTAAAATCACATTAGATCCTATAATGAATATCAAATGCACAAAAATTATATATAATGCATCCAGGATCACATAGTATTGTCTCTGTCCCTGAAATATGCAATTCAGAATAAAACAGGCTAGTAACTGTACACTCCCTTAGGTAAGTAAGAGCAGATTCCAGATGAACAAAGTAGGGACAGTTTAGTAAAATGGATAATTTTTATTTTTCAGGATGCTGATGAGCTATAAATGACCTATAATGGTTTGTGTAGACAGGTGGACTAGATGTGTGCCAATGTGAGCTAATAACTTATGTGGATGTGTTTGCAAGACTAGAATAAAAATAGCAAATTCCCTAATGTGTTTTTTAAAAAAAAATACAATTACCAAATATTTCACTTAAAAAATTCTCATGAAGAATTCCTACTATGAAATCCATCTGTTGGACCCAATTGTGGCCATCAACACGGTCACATGGTATTAACAGTTAAGAGGGTCAGACTAAGAGTGAGGAGATCCCCACTAAGCCATAAGGCTTCCTGGGTGGCCCTGAGCCAGTCACTGTATCTCAGGCTAACCTTAACACACATGGGTGCTGTCAGGATAAAATGGGGAGGGCCATGCACCTTGAGTTCCTTAGACAAAGGGAAGGACGAAAAGCAATGACTGCAAAAACCACACACAACCCCTCCTGCGGCACTTTCTCTTACTGTCCACTGACCACAGTCTCACAGTCCAGTGACACCACAGCCATAACCTCACCACTGTTTCCTAGGAAGAGTGAAACAATCATGACCAACCATTATGGAAATGCTGCAATTTTCTTTTGGGAATTCTACACCAGCACTCTATTTCCTATGGGGTTTTGAAATAACTATTTAAATATTAATTGACATTACATAAGGTTTTTAATCAGAACTGATGAGATACTTGACCAAATAATAATAATAATAATAATAACAATAATAATAATTTATTTATACCCTGCCATCTGGCTGGGTTTCCCCAGCCACTCCTGGAGGCTTCCAACAAAATATTAAAAACAGAATAAAAAATCAAACATTAAAAACTTCAGCTAAACAGGGCTGCCTTCAGATGTCTTCTAAAAGTCAGTTTATTTCCTTGACATCTGATGGGAGGGCGGGCGCCACCACCGAGAAGGCTCTCTGCCTGGTTCCCTGTAACTTCGCTTCTTGCAGTGAGGGAACCACATACATTGCTCGGATCAAATTAAAGGGGTTAACAAATAGATTTGTTATTTAGAGGGTAACAAAACATTTGTTCATGTTCATCCATCCCACGTGAAGTATGAATACCCCTCACATCATCCTGAAGATGCCTTGAAGTCCTTTCTGAACAGAGCAGGGAATGGGACCACTGGGGGCAGGCCATCACGATTTCACTTCAGTGTCTTTCCTAACTTTGAAAAAGTTCCAGGTAAGACACATACCTTGTTGCAGTAAGAGATCAACTAATCATTTTGGGGCTAATTCTGTGGTGGGAGGGACAAATGACTACAGAGTGAAGAATAAGAGGTTTCCTCACTTTAGGTTTTCAAAAGCCTGCTAGGTGACCTGATGTAAGAGAAAGAGGTTACAAGAGTGTGCCCTTGACTCCAATATGCCACATTCTGACAAGCCAGAGAAGAAACGCCTTCAAACTTTCTCCTCTTCTGTCCTCTTCTTCCAACTTCCATCTCCTCTCTGGCAGTTGGACTTTGGAGTATTCCAATTATTTCAGTGCTTTATAGTTCAGCAGATGGACCACAGAGCGAGGAGGAGAGAGCACAACTGCAATCATGGAGGAGACTCTTGGCTCCCTTTGAGTACAGTCCACTTCACACTGTCCTGTACCCACTTAAACAATCTGCGAGGCAGACCAAAGGAACCCTGTGGCATCTTATGCCATCGGATGCGCTAAAAATAGCATTGGACGGAAGTACTACAGTTTTAGGTTGCATCCTCCTTAGGAAAGGAGGGCTAGCGCACAAATGTTTAGCAAAATTGCACCAGCTGAACATTTTGTGTCTGTGCCCTTTTCTGCTGGTGATGAGGCAGTTGCAGCTGGTGGGAGCTAAGTTCAACCCCTGTGGTTGCAGATGGAAAGTGACACTGCATCACGCTGCAGTAATTTTCTCTGGTTTTCAAACAGGGCATGGGAAAGAGTGCTTGAGAAGGAGTCCCTGTTGTAGCCCAACCGCCAGGCAAGGCAAGCCCCCATCCCACTTGGAGAACATGCTAAGCTGGCAGGGGGAGAATCAAGCATATTTGACTTTGAGGGGCCCAGATTAATTTTCAGGAAAAGCAACGCTGAGAGGCAAATACAGCACAATCGAGAGAACGCACAGATCTGACCATCAGGAATGACCAAGACACAAGACTCTACAGCTTCACAAGCAAGAAAGGTAAGTGGGGCTTCACCTGATCAGGTAAGAAATGTCACATTTTACCATCCCAGAAACAGGAACTATAGCAAGAACAGAAGGGCCCAGTGTTGGGCCAAGCACAAATTGGAAACAACCCAAAGTTTTACCCAAAGTAAACAAAATAGGAAGTGGTACAGCTGCAAAGCAGCACAACATTATCAAGTTGAAAATCCCAATGGATTGAAAGGGAACAACATTGCAATGAAACTTACAAATCAGACATCAAGACCGTCGTGCCTCTCAGAGGCCTGTCCTTCCTACATGCAAGGCCATGTCCCTGAACTCAATTCTTTTTGTCTTCCCTCCCCCTCATTTTCACTTATCCAAAGAAGTCAGGGGAGTCTCTCCAGAAAGGCATGCAGTTGTCTCATCTTCATGGCTCATAACCCTTCCCTCCCTTGAAAACACCTTCCCTCCCCCTCACAAAATTGGTGCCAACAGCCATTGCCCACAGACACTGGCCATCAGAGCACCACAAATCAGCCCTTTTCACTGTTAATGGCTTCACCTTCCTATTGCCTGACTGCCCTCAGCCACAACCATCACCATACAACCCCACTTGGTACACAAAAGGAAAAGCAACATGGTGTGGTTGCATAGTCATCCCAGGAAGGAGAAGAGCTGCCCAGCTGCAGGCCAGCTGTAAAGAGCTCTATGGCAGAGCTTTCCAGAAGGCTTTGAAGTTGAAGAAGGACTCCCCCACACCAATCCATACCTTGGTCACCTCATTAAGCTTCCAAGATAAATGTAGCCCTTCCCCCATCAGATCCTTCAAAATAAAGCTTTTCCCTGATAAACTGTACCTACTGCCTGCCCTTTTCAGTGCGTTCTTCACTTTGTCCCCAAATCCCCTCAAATGAATGGTCAAGAACATGCTTTGTGAAGGTTTGGCCCAGCACTAGAATTTCCAGCGTTGCCCATGTGTAGCCATGTGAAGAACTGGCTAGCTCTGATCCCATCGTGCCTTAACAGAGCCAGAATTCCATGCACAAGCACTTAGCTGTAGGCTAGGCAGCTGCACAGGACATCCATCTACCATTCTGCCCAGTCCTGGATGCATGCAGCTCAAAAAAGGGTGCTAGGATGTTGTCTAGCAAGAGCTACAGCAGCTGGTGTAAAGGAAGCCTCTCTGTTACCCCCAACCCCAGTACTGAGCCCTGAGCGATTCCTTCTGCTACTGAACGGAAAAGTATAATTAGTAACACTGTCAGTTTGTGACAATCAAACATCACAAGGGGGGGGGGGGAAACCAAACTATGAGAAATATAGGCATATGGACACCAGGGAATGTCAAAAGCAACAGACGCCTCAACTCATAAACAGATGCCCATCACACATTTTATTCTTTTAAACAAAGATGCTTAAATCTGGGAGAATTGGGAGCTCTAGTCACTCTTCACTCCCTTGCCCTCCTTGCTCCTACTTTCCCTTCACTATAAAATTTCTCTTCTAGATGTTTCCCATTCACTGATAGCTTATCAGAAAAAGGGGATTAAATTGCTAAAAATAGAAGCTTCTTTGGGTTATTGCTCCATTGCACCATTCCCTATGGCAAGCAAAAGCCACACCAAAGAGAGGGCCAGGAGAACATCCTTCTTGACACCATCAATCCACCTTGAAGTGCCAAGTTCAATCCTGCACACATTACTGCCCATGAGAGAGCTCTTTCCCCTCAGCAGTCCTGAGACGCTTGGAAGAATCCAAAAATCGCAGGAAACAACATTAACCACTTAAAGCAAAGACCTTAGAAACCAAATGCCTGAACCAAGCTGACATCTCACTAATAAGTGTACACTTTTGTGATCCTAACTGTTTAGAGTAGGGTTGGGGAAACCTGTGACCCTCCATAAATTATTGGACTACAAATCCCAACAGCCAAAGTCAGCACGACCAACACAAGAGATGATGGGAGTTGAAATGAACCAACATCTAGAGTGTGACCCAACACCTGGTTCAGAGTGAGAATTGAGACACACCCTCCTCTAACAGTTTGTGCTGGTGTGCGCGTGAAACACTAAATCAAATGCACATGTAATCCATAACCCCTAACCTGAACGAAGCACAAATACTGGAAAAACAAAACCCTGGACTATATACACAGTTTTGGGGTCCTAGAATCCATGTGGTATTATGGTAATACAAACAGCACACCATCCACCAATGTGGCTTTCGTGGGAAAGACAAATGCCAACTGACATGACTATACATCCACCTCATCTTACCTGTCTCAGAGATAATATTTTACACATTAGTGCGATTAATACTCCAATTAAGCCACTAGCATTCTGAATGTTAATTAGGGTGTTATGGTGGCATTTTCGTGAACTAAATACATGGATGTCAAGCCGAAACAATGAGTTCTTTCAGAAGTGAAGATTATAACTGGAGTATTATTTTATTTACACCAATCTCATACCTGCATGTTTGTTGATCAAGACATTGATCACTGGAAGTTTTGCCCTGCCTTACTAAAATCAAATCAAAGTGGCTTATACATGTTAACAGAACAATGAAGCAACAACAACCCAAACCCTCAACAGCCATAATTTAGGAGCAGTAGGAAAGGCTTTCTTAAAATCAATTTCCTACAAAAAAGCAGATGAAATGAAATCACTTTTTCTGTCTGTCTAAAAGTGAGCAGCAGTAGGACAAGGCTTAACACCCTGCACAGGGGGGCTGTTCCAGATTTGGGGCACTATAATATTGTGGCTTGGGTTTTCCAGATTGTATCGTTTTTACGCTTACCTCTATGGACTAATCCTACTTCCTCCTCTAGTGAAGACAGGGTATTAATATTCAACTAGAAATTCTTTTAAAGATCCTTTCCGAGCCACTGGAACAAATGCACACAACAGAGTACAGCTACATACACACCATATAGTTAAAAGCATACTCATACACCCCAAGAATCTTGGGAACTGTAGTTCTGTGATGGGCTATCTAGAGTTCCCAGGATTCCTTGGGGGTGGGGGAGAGAAGAATGTGTTTCAAATGTATAAGATGTCTACAGTCTTCAACTGGTTTAACAGCTTAAACCAGAGGATCATGGACAGCTGCAATTATTTTTTGGGACTCTAACCAAGAATTCCTAGCATACTCACTAAACTATAATTCCCAGGGTTCTTTGGGGGTTGCAAAGACAGACTAGCATAAAACCAGTATAAATTTATAGCAAAGCTATGTCCCAAGAAACATCACCATGGAAAAACAGGTGGAAACCATGCTGAATATATATGTAAGGGTGTTGGCACTTTGTGCCTTTTTTTAAAGTTCTGTGCCCAGGCAACCCAAATTCTGCACCAAAGAAACATGAACTCTGTGGCTTGTATAAATCATGCAAACTGGCATGTCTTCCCTAATACTGTGTAATTTATTCTGTTTTTCACTGAGCCACTGAGGAAGGGGCAAGAAACTACAGTGGGCACTTGAATTTCCACTCCCAACTATGGGAAATCTGTTTCAACCACCTCTGTGGCTTCTGAGATTTCAGAAAATGTTACACACATCTCTTAGCGGCTATAAGGACTAGTGATGTTAAAATAAATAAATAAACGCATAAATGTGAATGCAGTGGTGCTCAGGAAGCTGAATTATACACTCCTCCTCTACTTCTAGAGAACTGTAGCGTATGCCATTGAGGATAAAACAAGTGGACAAGACATAATGCAAAGCTGGAAACAAGAAATTAACTCTTATCTGCAGCAAATTACTAAACACTGGTCCTTGCAAGTTCTCTGGTTGTAAGCACATTATATATCTTTTAAGTGTCTGAGTTGACACTCTTTAAAATTCAGGGTGGGGATGCAGAGAGTAAATAATGACAGACATCTACTTAAAAGTAGGTACCGTAGTTTCCTTCTCAAAAGGCAGTAAATTCCTGTGTTGGTAACAGCTCCTTTGAACACAAACACATTCATCACAAGCCAAACAGTATTACCACTTGCAAAGCGGCTGAATACAAATGCCCATTCTCCGAGAGCACACTTCACCATATTAAGGGCAAGATAATTCATAAAGACAAGCAGAGGAAGGTAGTATTTTGCAGCTTTCCTCTGAGCTATAAATAGTTATGGCATTTTCAAGAAAGCGCCCCCCTTCAGTACACTAAGTGTTCTACATACTTTATATTTCATTACAGACCTAGAGCCTGTGTCAAACCCTTTTAATAAGTAATAATGTTCAACCCTTACCAAGTTTTCCTGGTTTCTGGCAGCTATTTTCTGGTCTTCTTCTCCTCCATTTTTCATGTATTTGACTTCTTCCACAGGTTTGATCCTATACTCGTCTGAGGAGCAAGAGGAAGAGGAGAAAACACACATGTGTAAGAACCTGTGCAGCCCAGCAGATGGTTTCCACAAGCAATGATCCTGTGAACTCCAAATAATGAAGAAGGCTCCTCTCAGGTCTTCTTTATGGACTTACTGCAATTAACCCAAAACAAGCCTGTTAAGAGCACCTCTAAGGACCACTTTTAGTTTACTCAACTAAAAGATTTGACGCACATGCATGTAAAGCACTTTTTAGGTGTTGTCAAACCGCTTTCTGTGGAGTGGGGAGCAAGGCTGTGTGTGCCAGTCCCTTCCTCTCAAGTTTCTCATACAGGTGACTTGTTACGTGCATTCAGCTGAACTCAAAACCCCCCCTTCAACTTGCAGCAACCACCGTGCAGGATTCCCCACTGCAGGAAAGACTGTGGGCACACACAGCCAAATCCACTCCTGACCCTGCACCTCCAGAGCTTCCTACTCGTAAGTGAGAGGTGGCTGCTTAGGGTAGATCCAGTGTGCTTCAAACATGTACAAGCTGCAACTGACAATGCAGGTGTGCAGCACATCTATTCATGGGGCAATATGTGAAGCAACTCTGGTGGACATTCTCACCAGAATCTGCCCAGGTTAATATGAACAATTAGCAACTAGAGTGGTTAAGAAAGCAACATGCAGCATGAATTAGGGAACTGAAATAGCTATCAAACTCAACTGCTGCTTAGAGGGAGAAGGTGGAATTGGAAATCAAGCAAACCAGAATAATATTAATGTGAGAGTGTCAGGATATATTCCTAGCATAACATGAGATTACAGTATTACTGCAATGCTGATTAAAAAATACTTGGCACTTAAAGTCAAAATTTCAATCTTCCATGTGCTTTAACATATATATAGCCCAATAATCCTTACAACCAGCATGTAAGGTAGGACAGGAAGAATCCCCTATTACAGGTGCAGAGAGACACAAGGCATATCCCTTACACATTGCTTGGTGGGATTTTAAAAAACCATACTGCCCTTCAAAGTTTGTACTAGGAATATACATTCCACAACAGATGCACGGTTCAAAAATCTTCCAGGCTTAGACGTCCTCCAGAAAGTCCTGAGGAAACTGAGAGGGTGTGTAGCGAAGAGGATGCTCTTGGTGGACCACAGCAAAGACAACAGATAGGAAGGAAGCCGTGGCCGCCAAACTTGGGAGGAGAGAAGGAGCACAGATGTTCCTCAGTCTCAAGAACTACTCATGCGCTTTGGAATTTGGATGCACAGTCACTCTTTCCCCGTCGTTATTTATTATTTCCTTATTTCTTTTTTAAGACATGAGCACTGCTTTCCCACTTAATATAATTCCTACACTGGCAAACAGTTTGAGTTTTGCTGAGGTAGAGGTACAGAATGATCTGGTTCTGTCCACAGGGCCTAGTTTCAAAAGCCCTCTGCAAACAATTTGTTTAGACCTTTGGCAAGAAGGGAGGGGGGAGAATCAGGGAAGGGGGGGGAGAGATGGGAGAGGTTTTCTCCACTTTTGGCTCCAGCCACGGCTGCCTCTGGCACTGCCAACAAGGGGTACGCATCCTCTAACACAGGGGTGTCCAACCAGTTGACTGTGATTGACAGGTCGATCCCTGGATTATTGTGGTTAATCGCGGGATCCGTATCACTCGCATTGTTTAGAATCATGTCTCTGCCCCCCCCCAGTCCTCTCCTACATCGTGTTTAGTGTGCATTCCTTTGTCGTCTGCTGTAGCGCTGCATTCATCTGTTAGTGGCTGCGTTGTTGGTGAGCAATTTAAATTAATTCTGCGCACTTACTGCTCAAAAAAAGAATCTGAAGAAGTTTGCGTGCACATGAAAGCTCATACCAAGAACAAACTTAGTTGGTCTCTAAGGTGCTACTGGAAGGAATTTTTTTTTATTTTGTTTTGCTCAAAAAAAGGTCAACAACTTTGGCCTGCTCCCCTAAAAAAAGCTGAATAAATTTGGCCTGCCGTGCCCACCCCCATGGGTAGATCCCTGCCAGTTTCCCCCCCAGGAGCAGTCTCTTGGGAGCTGGAATTCCCTGCTCTAACAGTTTACTCAGAGGGAAAGGAGTCCTTTCCTAATAGTTGGCTAAACAGGCATGACACTTCCTACACCACACAATACAGTAAGCTTGCAACTTATGCACATTTAATTTGTGCTCATTCAGCTTTGTGTGTGTGGATAACTATTTTTTAAAAAAATAGAAAGGGAGCAGGGTTCCAGGGCAAATGACCTTGGCAATCCCACCCACCATTGAACCCAATGTGTTTCAACTACAGTGGTACCTCGGGTTACAAACACTTCAGGTTACAGACTCCACTAAGTAGTACCTTGGGTTAAGAACTTGGCTTCAGGATGAGAACAGAAATCACACGATGGCAGCGCAGCCACAGCAGGAGGCCCCATTAGCTAAAGTGGTACCTCAGGTTAAGAAGGGTTTCAGGTTAAGAACAGACCTCCAGAATGAATCAAGTTCATAACCAGAGGTGCCACTGCATACACAATTTTGGCTTCAGGCACAATCCCCAGAACATAACCCCTGCTTTGGTTGCAGGCCTATGGTACTGAACCACGTTGTTCATAAATTCTAAGCTTCAAATGCCTACAGATAGTTGTGTTTTGCAGGGCTAAGATATGACAGACATGATTCCAGGAGGATCAGGTGGAATTTGTGCAAGAAAGGGGGGAAGTATCTACTCCCACAACTTGGTACCTTAACCGGCATTACATTATTATTACACTCTCCTTTTTCTCCCCGCAATGCTGAACATTAATGGCACATATCCTCTCACAAGTTTAAGTTCTGTCACACTGAAAGGATTTCTGTTTGTCATTCTATGAAAAAGAAGTTCAAAACATGTGTTGTCAAGATGAAATATCACTTGCCAGAGGTAGGTTGAAAATATTTGAGTTTCCTCCTGAGAAGTGTCTTCTAGGTAATTTGACTGTCAGTGTTAAGAGAAATATTGGAGTAATTATGACCCTAGAGCAGCGCAAGATGAATCATAGCAAGGATAAAATATCCATCTTGGAATCGGCCCACTACCCTTTAGATGCAAGCACTAGGCCTTTAGAAGCCCAAGAACTATGGTTTTAGCTTAAATGTTGACATTCACAATTGCTGCCTGCTCTTGTAATTCAACTAAATGTCAGTGAACTCAACATCAAGTAATGATTGGCCCATGTTCACTACGCAATGTAGCCTTAGCACCAGTTCAAGGTATTATCTGACATGGCACATCCCTCAGGAAACTGACACCTTCTCACATTCTCATGCCACCTCAGGTATCTTTGTGGGTTTCTCCCCCTCGCCAGCTTGAAAGTTCCCCAATATATATGGTACAAGCAAGATGTGATGTACAAGGCCTTCTTACAAGGTAGAGATTTGACATAGCAAGCAACTCCTCAAAAGAGGCAGGTGTATTGTGAATATGTGAATGAGACCAAGGTCTACTCAGTCCAGCAATCTGCTTCCCACAATGGACAGTCAACAAGCAGCCAACAAGCAGGAACCATAGGCTCATTATCCCCAGCATTTAAGGCCAAAACCAGATTTGCACAACCTGTGTCTGCAATGTGATTTATTATTATAACTTTTAAGTAGAGGACCAGAAGATGGGTACATGGTATTGAAACCTCCCTCCGACTGGCACCTTTGTTACAAAAACTGCCTTGGACAAACATCTCGGAGAAATCAGCTTTAGAAGAGGGGAAGAGGTTCGACATGCCTCTTACACCTGCCACCCCACTGCTTCAAGTCACGCCCTCTCACTTCCCTAGTGTGTAGCAGATTAGTATTTGACTGTACAGATGTTCCACCATCAAAATTTAGTTAGCTATCCTCCAGTATCCAGAAATGTAATGCCTTTGAACGCAGAGGGTCTGTTTAGTTACCATGATTAACAGGTACCAACAGGTCTCTCTATTCCCCATAAATTTGTCTAACTCTTTCAAAAAGCCCACCTAAACAAGTGGATTAAGGTGCAATCCTAACCCCTGGCCAGGAGCAGTGGAACCAGCAGCTCCAGTGCTCATGTCCACCAGGGAGAAGAGGGTAAGAACAAATACAAAGGATCGAGAGCATCCTGTTTTGAGACCAGGCAGGGCAGAGGGACACGTAAGCCCTATCCAAATGTAGTCTGGCATAATGTTTTGGGGGAGTCTGAATTGCTTTATGAAACCATATATGTAACTAAGTCTAAGAACTGCCCTCTGTCTTCTGGAATTTAGAAGCTTGTGAACACAGTACGTAAGAGTCCAGAGAGTTGTTAAATCTGCCATTCCAATATAATGTACTAGCTCAGGTTTTCAATCAGATTCTTCTCTTCATGTACTAGTTCACAATCTTGTAAATTTTACCTTATTAGCTATATCCTCTATTTCGTACTATTCACTCTAATAATTCTCAGACTTCCCCTCTCTTTCACTAATAAGCAATTGTTCTGGAGCATGGGTAGACAAACTAAGGCCTGGGGGCCGGATCCAGCCCCATCGCCTTCTACTGTAAATTCGGCCCACGGGCGGTCCAGGAATCAGCGTGTAAAATTTCACATGAGTAGAATGTGTCCTTTTATTTAAAATGCATCTCTGGGTTATTTGTGGGGCCTGCCTGGTGTTTTTACATGAGTAGAATGTGTGCTTTTATTTAAAACTAGCTGACCTGCTGCGGCTGATTTTGTGTAATGGAAGGGGTTCTGCCGGCTCCCCGTCCTCGGCTCCTCCTGCATGAGAAGCGGCCGCGCCTCAGCCTCCCTGTGTGGGAACGGGCAGAGCTCCGTAGGGGAGGCGGAGAGGGAAGCTCAGCCTGGACTCCGCAGGGGGAGGTGGGTGGGGAGGAGAAGGGGAAGCGGATTCTGCCTCCGCCGCCCATTGGGCCTATCCTGCCCCCTCAGCCCGGCCCCCCACCGGCCCCTTCCCGCCCCTCCAGCCCAGCAACGGGGGTTTTTTTGTCCGCACAGGTTGCGCAGGTTCTGTGACGCTGCTGGGCGATCCGGCTTTCTATTGGATCAGTGCTTTTGCTGGTGACGTGTAATAGGGGCACCATTTTTTTGCATTTATTCTTTATTTTAAGTATGTCAGGTGTGGGTTTTTTTTGAAATTTAATTATCCCATGTTATTCCCTGCTGGTCATGGAATGCTGTGTCCTAATTTGATGCTATTTGGTCCAGCGGTTACGGAGCAAGTTGGTAACCGCCGCACACGCAATGGGAACATTTTTATATATACAGATGCATCTCTGAGTTATTTGTGGGGCATAGGAATTTGTTCATTTCCCCCCAAAAAAATATAGTCTGGCCCCCCACAAGGTCTGAGGGACAGTGGACCGGCCCCCTGCTGAAAAAGTTTGCTGACCCCTGTCCTGGAGGATAATATTCAGTGCCAACTAAGGCTTTGGAAGGGTAAGAAAAATAAGTGTCTAACTAGAACACTGTATTTGTGTAGTAACACATTGCTACTTGCTTTGTTCCCTTTACTCAGGACTTAAAAGTTCTGCCAAAACTTCAGATCTAGTAAATATTAGACTCAGGTGATAAGGTTTCCCTCTGACCGCCTCAAAAGACATTGAGCTGATTGTTGCATTTTCTGCCAAAATTAGGCTAAACACAACTGAAAACCTTAATTATTATTTACGTATTTTTCCAACCTTTGTGATTTTATTAATCAAAACACACTCCTTATTGTATTATACAATGTGGGTGTTACATTATATTTGTTTATATTCCGATGCTTAGAACTGTTTTTGTACAAATGCCTATTAGATGTATTTGAATTAGGGTTGTGACACCTGTCAAGTAGTACAAACCAAAGTCCATTTACTGTCTATAATCTGAAAGTTTTTTTTTAATGACAGTCATATATTCCATAGAGTCCATAATGCCCTTGTATAGGTGGTGTCCTTGCCGTGGCCTCTGGCAGATGCAGCAAATCTCATCCATGGTTACTGAGTACAAAAGAAAATTAGTGGCACCTTTAAAAGACCAACCAATTCATGATAGCATAAGTTTCCACGAACGAGAGTCAACTTTAACCAGATGCATGAAGTTTTACCCTGAGTTATATATATAAAAGAATATACTTGGGGGAGGGGACTGTAAACAGCGGCCAGAAGGAAATTAAGTGCAGAAAAATTATGTTATTACTAATGGTTAACAATCATTAGTTAACTACGGTTATTAACTGTTATTAACAAAATTGTTATTAGGGAGACCTTTGCATTTTTAAACAAGTTTTCTCCTAGCGTCAAACAAATTACATCTCTGGAATGAAATTTCCCCCATCTCTTCCATTTATAAATAAAATATTGTCATTTAATTCAAGGAGTACCCTATATATCACACTTAGTGCTCATCTTATAACCAATTATTCAAATGTTGTCAAAAAATCTTGGTGAATCTGCAAAAAGTCTTAGTACTTGTATTCCGGCATTAACTAATTCGAAAATACTGAAACCATAACAAATGTTCACCATCCATCTTCATAATCATATCATGTGTTAATTGGGATTTAGAGCAGCTGCAGAATGTAGAGTATTGGGGGCAATTCCGAATGCAAAATTCTCTGCGTCTGCAAGGCAATGTGGAACAGCTACATCTGTTTCCCATGTGGCATTATCAAGGGGAAACGAGGTGTTGGGTAAGGGGTTCCTTGCTAGATCAGACCAAATGTCATTTTAATCCCTACACTGCCCCCTACAATGGCTAACCTTGGGCAACTCACAGGGAGCACATGACGTGGTTATGTTTATAGCCGTTAAGAGAAGTTATAAGCTGAACAATCCCCAGTTACAGGTGGGTAGCCGTGTTGGTCTGCCATAGTCAAAACAAAATCGAAAATTCTTTCCAGTAGCACCTTAGAGACCAACTGAGTTTGTTCTTGGTATGAGCTTTCGTGTGCATGCACACTTCTTCAGATACATGCACACGAAAGCTCATACCAAGAACAAACTCAGTTGGTCTCTAAGGTGCTACTGGAAAGAATTTTCGATTTTGTTTTAATCCCCAGTTAAAATCTCAGTTCTGACACAAACTCACTGGCCAGCCTTGGGGCCGAACTGCTCCTTAGTTTAGCAAAAAAGTGAGTAAGAGACAACATGATAAAAAGTGTATAAAACATGATAAAAGTGTATAAAACTATCCCTGGCATGGAGGAAGTGGGTGGAGGAAAACTTTCTCCTAACACTAGAACTTGCAGACATCCAAAGCAGCTGAACGTCTGACGATTTGGGATTTCTTCATACAGCGCATAGCTAAACTATGGGGTTCACTCACACAATAAGTAGCGATGGCTGCTTTAAACAAGGATCTGACAATTTCATGGAGGATAAAGCTATCAGTGACTACTAATTCTGAAGGTTATGTTCAAAGCGTTTGTCCGTCTTGAGAGACATCAGAGTGTGCCTCCAAGGCTAAAGTCAAACCGCTGGAGAATCACAGTGCCTGCTGTGGCTACAGGCACAGGTAACTTTTAACTGCTGTCTCCCGCGTTGTTTTTGCTACGTTTGCAGCGCTGAAGTGATCTCCCCAGGGCGCAAGTCTGGGCAGTGTGTATGGGGGTCCTGGGCTGCCCTGACAACAAGACGCCCCTCTTGTCATTGCTGACGTGGTCCTAAGGAAAGCAAAGCAAGACACTTGGCACCAGCTTGGCTGCAGGACTTGCCGGAAGACGATGTACAATACACCATCCAACCGCCTTAGGGACTCCAACCCGGATTTGTGTGGGTTTACTCCTTAGCGTTTCCTTCTCCCGAAGGCGTCCCACAAGGCAGCAAGTACAGATTTTTCCTTGGAGTTGCTGCTGTATCCCTGTTGCTGGAAACTGTGGAGTGGGGGGGAGTGCTGTTATGCTCCGGGCCTGCTTTTGGGCTTCACATCTGCCTGACCACCATGAGAACAGGATGCTGGGCCACTGGCATGATCCAGCAGATTTTCCTGATATTCTTAGACCAAGGTGGAGAATACAGAGCTGCCACCAAGAGCAGCAACTTTTCATCTCCTTCTCCCCTCTCTTGTAGTAGGTTCTGACTAAGAAAATAACACTTGATAATTTCTCCACTCCTGTTAAGTGGCAGCTATTGAAACGGAACAGAGGCAGGAAAACTCTTGTTTTGATGTCATCACGTCAGACTGCTTCTTTTGCAATACATTGGCTGGGGTGAACACAGAGCCTGCTGCTCTCGCCATGTGCTCTCCACGTCATCTGGTTCTCTCCTTGGACAAGCAACTGGCCCTCAATTCTCCACTTGCAATATGTAAGCTGGTAATACTGACCTACCTTTAAAAGGCCAAGTGTAAAGATAATGGAGAACGTGTTGTGAAGCTCAGTGTATAAATCTGTGTGCACTACACAAGTAAAACTGTCAATTGTGAAGATACCACAACTGGGAGCCAGCCAGTGCAGCATAAAGAACAGGATTTGCTGCAAAGCAATGACAAGTGCCGACACCTTCCTGTGTTTATGATAAAAAAACAGAGATCTTCATGTAAGCTAATGAAACTTGGAGTTGGAGTTAGACGTCCCTGGTTCCAATCTCCCTTCAGCTGAGACCTACTAGGTCACTCTATATACTCTTAGCCCCTCTCTGCCAAAATAAGGGAAATTCTTATAATGGGCTATCTATCTGATGAAGTTTCTGTAAGACTTACAATGCTAACCCGTGAGTGCTTTGAACACTCAAACGTGCTACACAAATGTTGTTTTAGTATTTCTTCACTTTGTGCAAATGTTCTTGGTTTTAAAACCAGCAAATCATTTTTAAAGGAATGCTTCTTTTTAAAGAAACTATTTTCTGTCCTACTATTGATTGATGAGCAAAGCATCCAGTATTTCCCATAACTAGATTTTGCATACAAAGTAAGACCAACAAGTGTTTAAAACAGGAAATAGAGGGTTATGTAGAAGGAACGTGCTTTGTCACCACCACAAAACAAAACAGTTACAAGGTGACACAAATAGATAAAAGCACAGAATAGAAAAAAGATGCTGAGAAAAGGTAGAAATGATTAAGACAGTATACAATGCACCTCTCTGAATCCATGGCATAGAACAGCTGGCTATGCTAACCTGAAACAGTGATTAGGCAGGCAGAGTATAGAGGAAAGAGATGCATTACCAGCATCACGTATAGATACCTATGTATGTGTGCACATGTGCTTTAGAGAAACACTCAGCCACCAGTACGGCAAATAAAGATTTCCATCTGGAAACAGATAATTCCCCCACACAAAGCTACCATGGCAACATAATGAAGAAGCACGACATTCATTAATAATGGTCTCAGTGATAAATGAACATTTCAGCATGTACTACTGAAACAATTACGAGGGAAGGGGGAAAATGGCAAAGGAAGCAATGAAAGGAATGGTTACAACACAATGTGGATTCCAACAGCGATGCATTAGAAAGAAGACAATGAAAACCACCACCGGGTCTCAAGAACCGTATTGAAAGTGCCTGGAATGTAATACTGTATAGGATTTTCATACAGGCAGACGTCATGAACTGAGAGGTCATTTTAAAAAATAATTAAAGGTAAAGGTAAAGGGAACCCTGACCATTAGGTCTAGTTGTGTCCAACTCTGGGGTTGTGGCGCTCATCTCGCTTTACTGGCCGAGGGAGCCGGCGTACAGCTTCCGGGTCATGTGGCCAGCATGACAAAGCTGCTTCTGGCGAACCAGAGCAGCGCACGGAAACACCGTTTACCTTCCCGCCGGAGCGGTACCTATTTATCTACTTGCACTTTGACGTGCTTTCAAACTGCTAGGTGGGCAGGAGCAGGGACTGAGCAATGGGAGCTCACCCTGTCACGGGGATTACTTTCTTTTTATTAGAACTACAGTGGTGCCCCGCTAGACGAATGCCTCGCTAGACGAATATTTTCGTCTAGCGGGGCACCACTGTAGTACTAATGACAAATACTGCAGTCTTCAAAGAGAACTGCAGAGTCCAGGCCCTCTCAGAAGTTTTACAGTTTTCTTAGGGTCCTCTTAGGCTTCATGATAGTCCTGATTCCTCTTCACATTTGGAATATGTCACAGTGGTGACTTTCTATGTTTGTCTGTTTCTCTATTTCTAATACACTTGCAGATACAGCACAACCAATATGAGAAGTTAGGTAACAATAAACTAGGCTTTGTCTTTGCGTGTATGTGCATTGGAACAGCTGCACGGACACCTGAAACATTCACTTCCATTTTCAATTAACCACCATTTAACACTAGGACCATACCCTAAACTGTGGTTAATCTTAACGATGGTTTATTGAAACAAAGCAGCTTCATAATCCAAGTTTGGCTTGTTTCAGTAAACCATAATAAAAAATAAACAGAGTTTGTCTGGCAACGAGCACAATGCTAAACTGCAGTTAGTCGCAAAAACTACATTGAAGGCTTCTAATCTCCTCCTTGTGAATGTGCTGGAGGAGGAACTACCCTAGCCTGAGCCCCATTCACACAATAATAAATCATAGCTCACTATTACATCTCAGTGCAGCCAATGTAATTGACGACAGGTTGCAAGTGTGTGTCCCTAAATAAGGGATGTGCACTTGTGTAACCTGAACTCAAGCAAGACTGGGAAACAAGCAGTTCTCTTTTCTCTGTCATCATACGATCACATGTTCCAATAAAAAGATACGATGCCTATGGAAATTTGATGATATGCAACCTGCTAACAGGCAATATTTGATAGGATCAATCCAACACTACATAGTCATAAAATGAAAATATGGGATTGGTTGAAGGCACACAGAAATTCTAACAATTATATCCATTTTCCAGGAGGTCAAGTAAGCTTCAAACGTCAGAAAATACAAAATAAACATTCATGATACCAATCTAATATTCTAAGTAGCCTACAGGGCAGGTCTGCCTTTCTGTGCACATCAAGAATGGGAAACACATTGTGAAATGTGTAGCAGCTTGTGTTACTCTTTATTAATGCTGAATGAAAGCAACTTGGGGGGCTATTTCATTATTTATTAAACACCAATAAAGAGCAGCACAAGCTGCTGCACACGTTAAGATGCATTTCCATTCTAGACATGTACAGAATAGTCAGAAAGATATTGGCAGGGAATAAGGGTTTCTCCCCATTTAGTCATGCACTGCAGAATTTACCAGGAGCAAGGAAGCCGTATTGCATAGTAATCAGTCTTGGCAAGCGGCTTCCAATGATTTTGGCAAGCTACATTTATGGAGTTTACCATTCCACACTCCCTCTTCTTCCTGCTGACGCACATGCCAGCTCAGTAAAGTACAGGCCAGACAACATGCACTGTTATTCTTTCTATGGCGGAGCACAAGAACAGCTGCTCCTTAATTTACAGCAGAGAAGGGAGACTTCCTTAGCTAGTTTGGGAACACCTTTCATACCAGAGGACCAATAAGAACGACTGCCTTGCCTTTCACCTGGCTCTGCTGATTTCTGTGGTGAGCCACTGATGAGTCCTAGAAAAGGATGAAGCTGGAAACCACAAATAGGTGGAGCCAGTTAAATAAACACACACTTAACAGATGCTCTGTGGGCTTAAATATATATATATAGAGAGAGAGAGAGAGAGAGAGAGAGAGAGAGAGAGAGAAGTTGGAAACAACCAACAGCACTACCTTTCAAAATATCTTTTTCAAAAGTATTATAATTGTGACTGTTTCTGTGGCTATGATACACACACACACACACACACACACACGATAGATAGATAGATAGAGTGTGGGAGTAGGCATAATACTGCAACCCTTCTTAGAGGTCCTTCCTCTTCCACTTAGCAGAGAACGCTCCTTATTTACACTGAAAGAAAGCACTAACAGTGTTTCCAAGATCATCTACCTGCTCTTTCCTCAAATCCTGAATTGTAGGGGGGGGGTGCGTGCATGTCTAAGTAGCAAGTATTTGGTTAGCATCCAAACATGAAACTCACTGAGGGGGAGGGGAGCCCATGCCTGTTAGAAAGCCAAAGCAGTGACTAACTTCTGAGAAATACATATATACTTCTGCAGTTTGCATTAAACTTTTTGGTAATGTGCTATAAGCTGTCTTGTGGACCCCAACGGGTCTAAAGGCAAAATATATTATTTTAAATCAAACTTAGTTGGTCTCTAAGGTGCTACTGGAAGGAATAATATATTTATTTTATTTTATTATATTTATTTTATTTATTTTATATTTTGTTTTGACTATGGCAGACCAACAAGGCTACCTACCTGTTCCTGATTCTAGTTGCTCTGTACCCCTAACCTTCTTTTACATACAGTGGTACCTCTGGTTATGAACTTAATTCATTCTGGAGGTCCGTTCTTAAGCTGAAACCATTCTTATCCTGAGGCGCCTTTTCGCTAATGGGGCCACCCACTGTCTCTGGCACGCGATTTCCATTCGCATCCTGGGGAGAAGTTCACAACCAGGAGCAGCTACTTCTGGGTAGCAGAGCTCGTAACCTGAAGCAGTCATAACCAAAGGTACCACTGTACCTGGGCATGAGCTCCTCAAATGGAGCAAGCTACAAATATATGTCATTTCATCTTGACAAAGCTCTGCTTTCTCTTGGATAGTTTAATGCATCTAACATTCTACATTTTGCTGTAACTGAACAGCTATTTCCCAAGGTTAAATCATTAAAAACCTAAAAAATAATGATAGGGTAGCCATGCTTATAAAGCAGTCTCAAATGTTATGCTGAATTCTTCTACGAACTCAGGCAATGCAGCTAAAAAACAGTCAGGGCCTTATATCTCACCTTTTCCACAACTTATTTTGAGAGCTATTTTTGGTACCAAATACAAGAGTGCCAAGTAAAACAATTCAGAGTAGAAAGGGTTGTTTCAGCTGCAGGCAGTGGAAGTGGGCTAGAGTTCTCTTTTCAAAAAGCTGTCTCTCTACATCGCGAACACTCGGGGATGGTTGTCCTGTGACAACATTATGGACTTCCATCCTTTCATTTAAAGAAAAATTAGTTCTGCACTCACAACAAATGCCTCTCCCCTGGATTATGACAGAAACCCACATGAATGGGAACCACACCTAGCCAATTTAAAGAAGGATCGTGGCTGGGATCCTATCTGTATTCCTTGCTATGCACAAGGCTTGCCCCCACCCCCTCCCTCCCTAGGATGTGGGGAAATGGATTAACAGCAAAGAGTGGCAGAGCTGAAAAAGTTCTGGGCCCCAACAATTCAATAACATTCGATGTTAATCAGAAGGCAGTTAATGATTTGTCACAAACACACACAGAGAGACAACTTCACACAGGCTTCTTGCATATGTGTTCCCCTGTAGTATTGGGAGAAGACCAGTACTGAACAAAAGCCACAGTCCATAAAGCCATACATCTTTTCTGATGGGAAATGCACAGAGCAATGCAGAAAGCCAATGAGGAGGAAATCAATTTGGCAAATTTCAAACTGTATTTTCCCTCTCACATAAGCGTGTCTTTTCGGTGAACTATCAACCTTATGAATGATACAGTTATGCTTGCAAATTGTTTGAAAAGTAGATCTCGGACTGTCTGGCTCCACTAAGCTTGGAGTTGTGAACTTCTGGCCCAGGGATGCCCAACCTGTGGCCGTCCAGATCTGGAGGGACTCCAACTCCCATGAGCCCCAGCCGGTGCGGCCCATGGCCAGGGATGCTAGGAGGGAGCTGCAGTCCAACACCTGAAGGGCTACAGGTTCCTCATGCCTGCTCTGTCCTGAAGTGAGGCCGTACAGTCACATGCAAAGCCCAACAGGTGAACTAAAGAAGAATTGTCAACCTAGTCAACAAGACGACAAGAGAGAGAGAGAGAGAGAGAGAGAGAGAGAGAGAGAGAGAGAGAGAGAGAGAGAGAGAAGCTTACATACCAACTAAGTTGTTTGATCTTACCAATTTGGGGGTCTCAGATTCTCTGGAACAAACAGAATAGCTACTTTTGGTTTATAACAAAAAGTATTTACTATATTTAAAAATAAGGGTGGGGGGAATAGGTTTTGAGAAACAAGAATGCTATTCCCTTTTCAGCTAAATAATACCTGCACTACATACAAGCCTCCCATGCAGGCAAGATGGTCAGTTGGTGCCTTGGGATAAATGCAACCTCTGCCAAGACCCAAGTTCTAGTTAGTTTATGGAGAGAGACTCCACTTTACAGAAATTTGCTTTCAATAATGCCTCACTTTATTAAACATGGTGTAGGACAAATGAATCACTTAAGATTTGTGGATACAAAATTTGGGACGGTAAAACCGAAGCAAATTACCTCCTCCCTGTCTTGCTTAGTAATGAAAACCCAGGAGGATTAAGATTTGCTTTTCTACCAAATAAAACAATTTCACCTTTCAAAAGTCCTTGCAGTATTTTTTTAAATTTTATCTTTATGCAATATGTTTAAGCAGTTTAATTTTAGAACTCTATGTTGACAATATTTTACAAAAATGCTCATAAAACCAACAGGCAACAAACAATTTCTCTGGCTGACAATTATTCATCACATATTTCACACACTCTGAAACTAAAATTCTGATTTGTTCTGCGATCCAAAAATACTGACATTTTTATTCCATGCCACCAAGCATGTGAGACCTTCAGTTCCAAATCCTCTATCATGGATCACAGCAGACTATAATAATTTTCTTGTATTTTTAGCAACAGACATTAAATGAACCAGGCCTGATCCAATAAATGTACCATGTGCTGTAACCCAATGTATTTAAATTAGGAAACCAAGTTTATGGATGGGAGGAGTATCAACAGTGACATTTATGTAGCAAAGTGTGATGGGTCTGGAAGCCCTCTGCAAGAAATACGTCTGCTCACTCAGAGATATATTTACAGTCTTTTATTATACACACACTGTATATACAAGTTACAGGACATCGTTTCATGCGTCTGAACCCTCAGTCACAGATCCAGGAAGTGGGGGTCTGTGACTCTGCCTCCAGCGTAGGAGCCTGGGAAGTCCCAACCGCCTCCTCTGATTCTGGCGTTTTAACCCCCTACTCTCCTGTGCTGAAGGGACCGGCATCACCTCTCCATCTGTCCCTGAACTGGTTGAGTGGTGTTGATGCTCTCTGCTAGCATCCGAGAGCCTCCTCGCCTCTTGACTTCCTTCCGCTCGCGCCCCCTCTCCTTCTCCTGTCCATTCCTGCCTGTCTCTTTCTAAAGGCTCCTGCTCACCAATCAATTCTTTATTATGGTCACAAACCAGCATAATAAATTGCATTACATCGTCAATATTTAAATTTTTTGAAAAAAACTTAAAAAAAACTTATTTAAAGGAGATCAATCATCCTTTGATCCTTATTTTATATATTAATTATTTACTATACGCTATAAATTAAAACAGAGTCTGTCTGGCTCTGATCAGGAGTTGATTTGAGTGCCTCCTGTATGGACACACCGAATTCTGATAGCATTGGGGCAGAATCTTGCCACCATAGCAGTGACCTTTGGGTTGGAGTCTGAAAGGAGCCATTTTATTTGCAGTTCTTCAGATCATCCAGGTAACTCGTCAAATATCTTTAGGGTAGATTCATTTCGCAGGTCTCTATAAAGGGAACAACGAAAAAATACATGGAAGATGGTCTCAATTTCTCCAGAATTACACAGGCAGAGTCTGTCTTCTAAGGGGACTTGCCTATACTTCCCATAGAGAACCGCTGACGGCAGAATATGGAACCTGGCCAGAGTGAACGCCCTTCTGTGAGATGCTATCCCTCGATGGGTTAGGTAATCAGCTGGAAGCGACAAATATCTTCGTTCTTCCGGTATCAGAAAAGATGGAACTTTATTTAGATCATTTTGTCTCTTGATGCCAATTATCCTCTGTTTGACTATATTTTGGGCTGTCTTGTAATCACAGGAGATAGGGTAAATTGGCTAAAGGCCTATAATTAATAACTTGTTTTCAATGGCTCTGATCCAGGACGATTGATAGTTTTCTTTCCATATCAGCGGGGCCAGGCCCTGCGAGTTAAGGTGTCATTTCAGCCAGAGACTGCATGCTTGTATCCCAAATTTTGGCCTCCACCCGTATCGTTCCTGTTTCTAACCGAAGAGCGGCATTTGACAAACAGGGAGGTGTCTGGAGTGCCGCTCTGATGAACTTAGTCTGGACTGTTTCTAACTGGGTTGGACTTGGAGTAGGGGCACAAAGTTGAGCCCCATAGAGTAGTTGAGCCTGTGCCTTCGCCTCATAAAGCTTTAGTGCCGCCGGAATATAGCTGGCGCCTTTTGTTCTTAGAAATCTTAGAACTGATCCTGCTCACCTTTCTCTTCCCCCTCCCTTGGCTCCAGGGCGTTCCCTGGCAGTCCTGTGACACAAAGCGGGGAAACCTGGACACAGAAATTTAAAGCACAGGCCTGTGCCTGGAAAGCATGGTACAAAAGGAAAACTGGGTGAGCCCTTAGTAATATGTGGAACAGACTACCGGTACCTGTTGTTGAGCCTTTATTTCTTCCCTGCCTCAATAAATGTAACTTCCTTACTCTCAAGTAAGAGCCTCTGTCACCACAGTCTTGGTGGAGCCGGGACAGCAACCTGGTTTGCACTCATCGTAGCTTATAACTTACAATACTGTGTCTCCCCCAAAATAAGCCATACCCCCCAAAATAAGCCATAGTGACGCAGCGGCTCCCTTAAGACGGCCTGGATAGGCATGGCTATGCAGCGTACCAATACGAAGTGGTTAAAACAAGACATCCCCCGAAAATAAGCCATAGTGTGTTTTCTTGAGGGGAAAAAAATAAGTCAGTGTCTTATTTTCGGGAAAACACTGTAGATAATATATTTTAAATATACATGAATTTAAAAATAATAATAATCAGAATCTCTTTCTAGCTCTATGAAAAGTTATGGTACAGTAAAACTAACAGAACTAAGGCTGGCTCTACAAAGCCCATCATTTCAAAGCAGCAATATTTTGAAAAGAAAAGGGGGGGGGAATGTCTGAGTCATTGTAGATATTATTTTATCTAAAGACATAATTTTAATCAAAGTCAGCCAGAGAAATAAGTTGTTTATTTGTGGATTTATTTACTGGTTGTCACACAACCAAAGTGTGACAACTTTTAAAAAAATAGTTCATGGTCATCATTAAGCGCACTGAAATGTGTAAAGATGGACTGCCTGTGAGTTCAGGAGGAAGGTTGTAGTGAATTTCCCTATTCACTAGAAACAAAAATGATGGGAATTTAATTAAAACAACCCCTTCAGACTGCAGGTGAACGCTTCCCTACATAAACATCCTGCTGCAAGTAGAAAGCCAGCATAGCAGCCTGCCAGGCCAGCGCCTCCCTTTCCCCATTGTGCTCACTTGCACTATACTAAAAATGACATTCCCCAAACGGCTCTCGGACGTGGAACAATCCGCTCCATCAGCTCCTTCGTTCCACGGCTCATGCAGGACAGACGGCTGCCCTCTATCCTGTGTGAGAAAGCAGACGAAGTCACCAACACATCGTGGGTTGCTCACTTCCCCTATAATTCAGGGCTAGTAACTGCTGCGTTACCGGTACTGTATGTGGTTTTGGAGATTTTGTACTGACTTTCCTTTTGAAAAGAATGCACTGCCACCCTGCTCCATTTCTCTGCTCCACTCTTTCCTCCTCAGTCCATTTATGTTCTCTACCTCGTGTGATGGTGGTGAGCACAACTATCCAACTCTAAAGACAAGAGAAAGTTGGCTGCTCCACAGAGGGTGAATGTAGGTGCAAGAAGCCTGTCAATATAGGAGCAGCAGCACTACTCCAAAACAAACAAAGTCCCCCTTTTCCAGCCACCTCCGTAACTGGAGCCTATTTCCTTTGCCACACCAGAACTCCTCAAACTTTCTGGAGTCACCTTCTGAGTAGGCAGAGTGCCTCCTACCATACGTAGCCATCAAGGATCAATGCTCACTGAAGACCCACGTTCTAGCCATCAAGTCTGCATTTGCAGCGAACTCTGGAAACGGACTGCTGGTGCTCAGTAGCAAGCAGTCAAGTTAAGCAAAAGATAATAATCGCTTTGCCTGGCATACAGGAACATCTCCATTAAAATGCCATCGAAAGAGAACAGCTCAGTTAGGCCACTAAAGGTGTGGTTACAATGAACTGTGCACACAAAGGAATTCCAGTACACAAGCAGTTCCACAGTGCTCCACTGCAGCACTAAAATAAATAAATTCAAAAGAATCAGCTTGAGGAGGCACAAGGAAAGCAAAGGGCCCAAAATTAGAGCCCTGAGTTTTGATTATTAAAACCTAATTGGTAAATGATGGGGGGAGTTATTTTTAATTTGGAAGGGCAACTTTTAATGAGTGGTGCTGGGGAACAATGGTGCACATTTTGATGTTGGTATGTTAACGTAATAGGGAATGCAAAACAACAACAGCAGCAACAACAACAACAACAGCAAGAGAGATTTAAGATGCCCTCTCCGTCTAGCAAAAAACCGTAGCATTTTAAGTTCCCTGTACTTCAACAGCTGAAAAAGTGACTACACTGAGGTTTGGTAAAATGCAATTTTATGGAAATGTAATCTATTAATTTAGGGACACGGGTGGCACTGTGGTCTAAACCACTGAGCCTAGGGCTTGCTGATCAGAAGGTTGCGGTTCGAATCCCCGCAACGGGGTGAGCTCCCATTGCTCGGTCCCTGCTCCTGCCCACCTAGCAGTTCGAAAGCACATCAAAGTGCAAGTAGATAAATAGGTACCGCTCGGCGGGAAGGTAAACAGCATTTCCGTGCGCTGCTCTGGTTCGCCAGAAGCGGCTTAGTCATGCTGGCCACATGACCCGGAAGCTGTACGCCGGCTCCCTCGGCCAATAAAGCGAGATGAGCGCCACAACCCCAGAGTCGTCCGCGACTGGACCTAACGGTCAGGGGTCCCTTTTCCTAATCTATTAATTATTGCTTAAAAGACAGCAGATTGCTCTGTGGGTAGCAGCCCTAATCCCAGTACCAGAAGCACTTAATTCAAGGTGTGTGTGTGTGTGTGTGTGTGTGTGTGTGTGTGTGTTCCTATGTCACGTTGGATGGTGTGCCTCTAGACAGATGAAGGAGAGCTCTATATCCCGCAGACCAACAATTTACAATCAGCACATGCTTCGATTGTTGTTGGTACTCTCACATTTCAGTGTTCTCAAAGCTACCAACATGAGTCTGACCAAACTGCGGGAGGCAGTGGAAGACAGGAGTGCCTGGCGTGCTCTGGTCCATGGGGTCACAAAGAGTCGGACACGACTAAACGACTAAACAACAACAACAACTCTCACATTTGACTTAACCCTTATTTGCTAATAGTTTGCAACTAACGTCCTGTATTAAGGTCTTAAGGTACCAGACAGGAAGATGGGGGGTGGGTGGGTGGGGAGCTATTTGTTACTATGCCTCAGGCAACAAAACGTTTACAATGCCAGCTAGCATTGCCCACCAGCAGGGCGGAGGACTCCCTGTTTTCCTTAAAACCTTCCCTGATTATTTCTACAAATGTGCAATACGCTATTTTGTTCAGTTCAATAGCAACTTTTAAGAACCTTGTAATGTTACAGATCTAATTCACATCATACAATCTACCTCTGTAAATGTGGTTCAAACAGTTTTAGAGCAAAGAAAGGAGAATGAGAGTGGGCAAGTTAAACTGTACCCTAAAATAAGCTGCTGATTAACAGGCACAAGTGATTTGTTCCTCTGTGCCACATGAGAAAACTAGTCAGAGTCTGGCTCACCATGATGTGTGAATCTGGGCTTGTCATCTGCTTCATCCAAACAATCCATGAGTGGTTAGCCACCAGTGCTTTGCCTGGAGAAAACCAGGGAGACATTTGATGACTAGCCAGACTCTGAATTTTTTTCTTCCTCTGAACAGCCCAGTCAGGAGAGGTGTGGGAACAAAGCAATGTGCACCTTAAACCATCCTTTATTTTAAACTATGGTTTTTAATGTTGGATGTAAGCAAGGACAATATGTGCATTGTTATTCTAAATATAAGCACCACTTCAATATCCACAATAGATCTGTCTGCTTATTATTCAGATTATCTATGTGAGCACACAAGAAAGAATGACAAAAGACAGACAAAGCCAGGCTCATTTTTTCAACAACGCAGCAATGTTCTTAAAATTCTTCTACCTTACCTTTCCCAAATGTGTCAAGGTTTTCCAAAGCCTTGCATTAGTGAGAAGCCAACTGAAACTAACAGGAATACAGAAGGAGGTCTTTGGGAAGGGGATATCCTACAAAAACTGCCCCACAAATGGTATGAGATTAGGGTATCATACAGGTGCTAGAGGTATGCCTTTGGGGATTTTGCTTGCCATGTGTCATCTATTCATGTGCTGGACTGTGACATTTGAATAGGAGAGCATGCGCATAGTTCCAACCATACAATCTGTACATTTCGACGTTGCAATATTCAGACTGCATAGTTGCAGACCACAGGCCTTCCTGTACTAGAGACTGAGAACTGTCTCTTTATCCTCCCAGGAGCCAGAGACACAGGCTATATTCTCTTCCAAATTTAAATCACCTTTAACATACATTTCTCCAGTCTCCTCTTTAAAAACTTTCAAGAAAAATCATGACTAGCCTAATGCAGCATTACAAATAAAGAGATTTGGCTTCTCACAACTCACACTCTTAGCTAATCTGCTGGACCACAATAATTCCAAAGCTCGCCTGTGGAATATAACTTGGGTTCACCTAATCCTTTGACTTCAGTAACACTAAAAGAGCCCGATTCCCAAAAAATTAAATATGCCAGACATGAATGCTGCTGCAAAGGCTGCCAAAATATAGCACTAATTTTGTGATATATAACATTTAACATATTTTCCTTAATTTCCAGTAAGGTTGAGATCTCCTTTGAAAACTTTATCTTCTTCTAATGTATCAGGGTTTCTAACACACAGCTTATTACCTTGAGAATTTATTCTTGGTAAGTATTTAAGACACAGAAGAAACTTGAACAAACATCATTAAACAGACTCCAGGAGAACTGTTCAGAAATGACAAAAAGAGCAGAGTTTGAACAGGGAAATAAGGGTTCAGTAAAGCAAGGACAACCAACAAAATGGTCAAGAGCCACAAATGATGACACTCACCCCCAAATACATCTCCGTTCTGGTAGTTTTTCCCCTTCTGAGCTTCCTCTTCATTTTGTACAGCAGAAACATGCTTGGCTGACGCACAGCCCATAGTTTCATTTAGTTAGCTCCAGCTTGACTGAGCCGCAAACCATTTCTACAGATGTGCACACATGGCCTTTATTATTTTTGGGAGTAATCCACCTTCCAGCTTTGTTGTCAGGACACTTTCTTTTAACCTGTTGACATAATACAAGAGAAACAGGACAAAAAGTCAGCAGTTGTATAATAATAATAATAATAATAATAATAATAATAATAATAATAATAATAATTTATTTACCCTGCCCATCTGGCTGAGTTTCCCCAGCCACTCTGGGTGGCTCCCAATCAAGTGTTAAAAACAATACAGCATTAAATATTAAAAACTTCCCTAAACAGGGCTGCCTTCAGATGTCTTTTAAAAATAGGATAGCTGCTTATTTAATTGACATCTGATGGAAGGGTGTTCCACAGCATGGGAACCTCACTTCTTGCAGTAAGGGAACCGCCAAAAGGCCCTCGGTGCTGGACCTCAGTGTCCGTGCTGAACGATGGAGGTGGAGACACTCCTTCAGGTATACAGGACCGAGGCCGTTTAGGGCTTTAAAGGTCAGCACCAACACTTTGAATTGTGCTCGGAAACGTACTGGGAGCCAATGTAGATCTCTCAGGACCGGTGTTATGTGGTCCCGGCGGCCACTCCCAGTCACCAGTCTAGCTGCCGCATTCTGGATTAATTGCAGTTTCCAGGTCACCTTCAAAGGTAGCCCCACGTAGAGCGCATTGCAGTAGTCCAAGTGGGAAATAACTAGAGCATGCACCACTCGGGCGAGACAGTTGTATGAGTCAAATAGCTATTGCTGATGCTGATGCTCTCCATGGTGGGATGCCTAAAGAGGAGGAAATGCAAGAAGCCAAGACCAATTTTACATAATCAAATATATCTTCTCTCCAAAAGTCCTGCCTGGGAAACCATAGACATCTACAGCACTTGTTACTCATGAGCATCCATGAATTACACTGGGGAACAAATTTTTTGTTGCACTGACACCTGCAGTTGTTCTAACCTAATTTCAATGTGCTGGTTTCAAATCTGAAGTTAGTTTTGTTCTGTAAACTCTAGCATTGAAAGAACATATAAGAACAGTTGAAAAATCTCAGGCAACAGAAAATGAAAAAAAATTGTTCCCCGTGTTATGAGAGGGAAGGTGATACTTTCTTTTGGATAAAGGGTTTTTTTAAATTAAAAAATCAATAAAATTTGTCATCACAAAGATAGCAGTAAATTTAATTTGACTTTTCCGACTTTCATACATGTTCCCACAGCTGTGTTCCTGCCTCAAGGCGATAGATCTGAGAAACCTCTTAAGCTTATGGTAATTTCTAGTAGCACATTTTGAACACCTTCTAAAACAGTTAGCAGTTCATGGAGTTGGCTTCAGTCCTACAAAAAACAAGTATCATGTGCAAATTACAAACTTCCACCCTTGGGCAGTCATAACACACTTGGCTATGGGGGGGGGGGAGATGGCTACCACAAACAAACAAACAAACAAACAACCAGCTAACAACTCCCATGAATTTCTGAAACTACAAAGCAGGCAAACCACCATTACTCTCAACATGACTGTTATTTCCAAATGCAACCAAACAATAGTTATAATTATGGTGACCATTAGATTTATTAACTGCCCCTCACCAGCAGGAACAAGCAACTCTCCTTGGACTCGCACCCTCCCTCTCCAATAATATCTTGCTTCCATTTTTAAATTAATCACAGTTTAGCATTGCATCTGACTCCTAAACCCCGATTAATCTTATAGGTATGGTTTGTTAAAACAAGCCAACTTTGTAAGGTCACGATCTAAAGCCATCTTGTTCCAGTAAGCCATTGGTTAATCTTAACACAAGTTTGTCTGGACTGATCAAGACAGGTATTCAGAAATAGAAGCAAAAACCTCTGAATTCACAGAGGTGCTATGAGGAAGTTTCATCATTTGGGTTCTTTTTAGTTTGGAGAAAAAGTAAGGTGCAAATACAACTGAAGTGTGTAAGATGGCGCATGATGTGGAGAAAGTGGAGAAAGAGAAGATATTTTCCTTCTCTCCTAATACTAGAACCAGGGGTCTAGTTTGAACTACAAACTCCAAAACTTTGAGAGCAGATATGGCCCCCATACGAATGTTCACAGAGGTGAATTTAGGAAAGCACAACTGGTTCAGTTGCACTGGGCACAGAGCCTTGGGGGACGCTGCAACTACGCTTTAGAATGGAGAGGGGGGTGCAAATGTTTTGCATTGCAAAGGGTTCTGCTGAAATTTGAGGCCACAAGGTTTACCGCTGATGTCCACCACCATCCATCCATTCCTTTTACACACAGCTACAGGGGCATGTTAAGTGTGTTCTAGCATGTTCTGTCTGTTCACACAGAGATGGGGAAGGCCAAGAAGCCTTGCCAATGTCTTCGTGTGAAACTGTATACTGTACCACAGCTCCCAGAATCCTCTGCAGTAACTGTGCAGGGGTTCCTTAGTAGTAAATATAAACATGGGCATAGCCAGGATTTTGTGGGGGGGGAGCAGGCCTTTTGTTGGGGGAGGCAGAACCTCCATTTGCTATGTATTTTTATTGATTTGGGGGGCAGCTGCCCTTCCCTGCCCCCCGGCTATGCCCATGGATATAAATGTGAGAAGAATTCCATCAATCTTCAAAATTAGAAATGTGGTGATGCAGTGGATCACACCAGAATATTGGTACACATGGAGGCGCTGGGGAAAAGAATGCCGGGCGTTTGGATGGCTGAATGAGTCCCGGGTATTCAACAAAAGCCTACAATTCCCGAGCATAAACTCTGGCAGATAACAGCACAGCTTTTCGGTGAAAACAGCCCAGCAGCAATAAACAGAAGCAATGCTAAATAGGCCATTGTTTCAATAATCAACTCCACTTTCCAGACTCCTAGTTCACATCTATCCACTATTCTGATGTAAAAATGGCTGGTTGGGTGCCAGATGGGACATCCAAATAGACTAACACACAAAAAGCCTCACATGCACTCTTACTTAGACACTCGATTTGCACTTTTGAAGCAAGGGACTCTTTAGGAAGGAGTTAGAAAAAGCCACAAAACATGTACAAATTGAATACAATGTTGAGTTACATGGTAGGGTATTTTAACAAGCAGCTCAATTGATTTTTCCATTTGTTATTTCACTGCAGCTTCTTCTTCTTAATTTGAGATACAAGTGAAAACCCAGCGGAGAAGAAGAAGAAGAAGAAGAGTTTGGATTTAATATCCCACTTCATCGCTACCCGAAGGAGTCTCAAAGCGGCTAACATTCTCCTTTCCCTTCCTCCCCCACAACAAACACTCTGTGAGGTGAGTGGGGCTGAGAGACTTCAGAGAAGTGTGACTAGCCCAAGGTCACCCAGCAGCTGCATGTGGAGGAGCGGAGACGCGAACCCGGTTCCCCAGATTACGAGTCTGCCGCTCTTAACCACTACACCAAACTGGCTCTCAAACTGCCGTGCTATAACACAAAATTTAAGTAAGTTAAAAAGGCATTCTTCGCTGACTGTTTCACTCCCTGGATTCTTGTTAGGACATCGTGTTCTTTAAGTACCAGGTGCTGAGAGCAGATCAGGTTGGCAATCTCAACGTAACTCATAAGCAGAAAGAAGAGTTCTTTGTATTCCTCAGAGGAAGTGGTCTAACTGGGTAGGACACTTTGCTGCATTTCTTATGTCAATATCTCTAAGCCTACCGGATCCAACGACATCTGAAGACACCCCCTGCCCGCAAGAGGAGAACAGTGGAGAATTCATTCCAATTAGATAATATTCAGAAGATTTAATTCCCCAAAACCCCAAAGTGGAATATCTAATCCCCGTCTCGTTTATCATTCACAAGCACCCTTTGAAGTTGCTTTAGGGTGAGTGACAGTGATTGGCCAAACAACAATCTATCCAGCCAATTTCAGGAGTAAGTAAAACCCAGAGCAGACTACAAGCCCAAGAACCTACCCACACCACACTGCACATTACCCTTCCCTCTCTCACATGGTTGCAATTAAGCCACTAAAAAGAAAGGAAAGTGCAAGGTTTTCAGTGGTTGCTCATGAGGAATCAGGCGGACGCAGAACTTCTAAAAACTAAGTTCTTTATTGTGCAGCTATTTACAGTGGAGCTAAAATAAAGACGTCCAGCTTCCTGTCTCCATCTCCCCCTCCCCACTGGAAGAGCGGTCGCTTCCTCCACTCGAGGAGGATGACGAACTGCTCAGCGGAGACGGGGGCTCCCGGTACTGCAACCTCTCCGGGATCGCTTGCCGCTGCGGCGGGGGCGGTTTCCTGACAGAAAGCATTAGCTTCTCACTAACACAGAGACCTGTACAAGTCACTTCTGACCCACTGACAGAAGCAAAAAAAGAATACCAGTTAGAAACATCTTCTGTAGACATCTGAAGGCAGCCCTGTATCGGGAAGCTTTTAAGGTGTGATGTTCAGTTGTGTTTTTGTATATTCTGTTGGCAACCCAGTCGGATGGCCAGGGAAAACAACAACAACAACAACAACAACAACAACAACAACAGCGGCAGCAGCAACAGACCCCATACACTTCCCAATTTACTATTTCCTGTCTTTCTATCTTCTTAAGGCAACGCTTCCTCAGAACAGATGACTTTTACAAACGTGATCTATTTCCCTCCTGGGTGGATTTGATTTAAATCAAATCGATTAAATCATGATTTAAATCACTAGTCAATAAGACTTGATTAAAATCATCTTTTTACAGAAAGACTCATTCTTGTTGGTATAATCTTAATATTTACAAACGGATGAAGGTTTCATTTTTGGAACAATAAATTTTCAGTGTTGTTTTTACAGTTATATCAAAAATTACTTGATGTGGTTATACTATTAGAAATATATAGACAGATAATTATGAAATTATTGTGAGGTTTAATAAGTTAACTGTTTATATTTGGACAACTTTTCTGCTGTACTTTATTGGAAGGAGAAAAATAATCATTTCCTTAATAACAATTTAAACAATTTATTTAACTAAAACAATAACATTATAGCATATGTATCCATGTTTGTTAACTGATGTGGTTAAAAAAAAAAACTTAGACTGAGTTTTAGCACACATGAAAAACTTAAAACAAATCCTTATTTCCTGATGAATAGCCTTTGGACTATAATGTAACTTAAATAGAAAACTATCTTTAGAAAGATTTTTCCTCCAAAAGCATTTTATTTTAAAAATCTGATTTAAATTTTAAAAAATCAGATTTTTTAAAAAAGCCAATTTAAATTAAAAAATAAGATTTTATTATTATTTTTAAATCAGTTTCTTTCCACTGTGTTTCCCTCTCTCATCTTGTAATGTATGTAGTCTTTTCTTCAAAATACAATGTATTTTTAGTTTAGTACTTAAATTCATTAAGGGGGGGGGGCAATGTTGTCCTCAAATAAGCGGAACAATGTTACAAAGTTTGAGAAAACCTGTATCTGCCTGTTTCTGGGACTTACACTTTCAGCTGATCCATACTACTACGTACTACAACAAAAGAGAGACTTGCATGTAAACAAAAACTATTTATCTGTGTAAGATTGTAATTTTGGTCTCCTGAGCAATTAATTTCCCCTTACAAAGTGAGAGGAAAGGAAAGTCCAATTTTGACCAATTTGAATTTTTCGCCTAAGCAAACAGCTTTCCATCTTTTCACCTGCAGCGAAAACTTTCACCTTGCCTGAGAACACCCTTGTTGTCTACCATGGATTCCTGCCAACTGCCAAGGATTCTGGGCTGAGCTCTGGAGTCCACACTCAGATCACACAGTCAGGTCTTTGGGGCCTCAGCGTCACCCCACACAAACCAAGCATGTCCCCGAAAACTCCCTCTGCAGCTGAATGTTGAAGGAGGCTAAGGGCAGGGGGAAATCTGTTTCTCAGCAAATTTCATCTGCTGTCACCAGTATTCACACCAAAGATTCCCTGAAAAAAATTAGAAGGAACTCCTGGGTTCCTCAGAACAAGGATTATGAAAACCAGCTTTTAAAAAATGACTTCCTTTTCAAATAGCACTCTTAACAACCTTTGCATAAAAAGTATTAATTTAAACTCCAGACTAAACAATTATTCTGAGACATGCTAACATGTTTCTATAATGAAATAATGGATCATATGGTATTTAAACACAAATATCTGGGGTCCCACTGCCTGCTTCTCCCCAACAAGTTCATGTAGACACTACACCAAAGGTGAAATGAATCCACACAATGCAACATGACAAATGCAAAGGCAGGTATGTTTTCTGGTTCCCTATATACCGGTAGGTCCACAACAAATGCTGTGCTGAGTAAATAAAAACGCAAAGCAATACGCAATTGTCCTGTGTGTACAATCTATGATAGCAGTTCATTGAGAAGAAGAATGCAGAAGAACATCAGTATGTGCATTGTGCACCGATTTTCCATCTACTGTTTGTACAAGATTTATGTTCCAGTATATGTTAATATCCCTGAAATGAGGAGTCTCTCTTCTATGAAAGCTGGTGCCCTTATTATGAGTTTTGATTTCCTGTGCCTATCACCATATTGAATTTTTACGGCTTGTCTTGATGAATCCAGGCAGAGCAATAACAACATCATAAAGGATAGGAGGAATGCCGCTAGAGAAACACATAAACTAGTAGTAGAAGATAGCAGGAAAATTCACACTTCAGGAAATGAATTCCCGGGGAATAAACATGCTAGTCTGCAGTAGCAAAAACAATCTCACAGCACAAATGCTATTTCATTGTAAGGAATCTGTGACGGCTTACAAATATTTTTTCACTCTACATACTAACACACACTCACACTCACATATATTGTATGTTTATTTCATCTCTTCTTCCACCTGACAAAGTAGACGCCAGAGCATAAAAGCTTAAGCCACAATACAAGTTAGTCTTTCAAATGCTGTGAGGCAATTTGGGGTGCTAATTCTTCAGTTAGCTTATTGCAAACATACAACCTTGGGGAGGGTAGAGAATTGATTGACACCTGCTCATTGTGTCCCTAAAGTTAGTCCTTTTAGAGGTCTGTTTGACAACATCCTCCAAGAACATAATGAAGCTAATAATAATAATAATGTATTAAAAGATGTTACTCGTGTCTTGTCTGTGTTAGCAGAGGATGACTGACTTAATTTAATACAGACAACCAGGACACTTCTAACAGTGACTGTGTATTCTGTGGGCACATTTGCACTGTACCCCCACCAAGACGTGTCATGGCCACCTCCTCCACTGCAGAGCCACACATCCTACAATATACCTGTAAGCACAACAACTTCACAACATCCATATCAAGTTATCCAACTTTTTTACCTCATGTCACCCCATTTTCTTAATATTTTGTACAACTGTTGAATGATCAAAGCTATGCTTAAATCTAAAATGTTAATTATTTATCTCATCCTGTTTGTGAGTTGTGGGGGTTTGAAATTTCAAAAAAAATGACAATTTTGGCCTTGCCTGACCACGCTATAATACAGTCAAGCATCGGTTGTCGAACATAACCCGTTCTGGAAGCCCGTTTGACTTCCAAAACGTTCGACAATTGGGGCACGGCTTGCGATCGGTTGCAAGAGCTTCTTGCACTCAAGCAGAAGCTGCACCAGACATCCAGGTTCTGAAAATCCTTAGAAAACTGGAACATTTACTTCTGTTTTTTTGGCATTCGGGAGCTGAAAAGTTTGAAAATGGAGCCATTCGAGAACCAAGGTTTGACTGTACAGTGGTACCTCCGGTTATGAACGGGATCCGTTCCGGAGTCCCGTTGGCAACATGAAAAGCCCGCAAACTGAAGTGCCATATCTGCACATGTGGGCAGTACGATTTGGCGCTTGTGTGCATGCGCAAAGCGCAATTTAGTGCTACTGCGCACACGCGAGTGGTGAAACCCGGAAGTAACCCTTTCCGGTACTTCTGGGTTGACATGGGACGGAACCTGAAAAAAAAGTAACATGAAGCGGATGTAACATGAGGTATGACTGTAATAGCAATAATTAATAATAATAATAATAATAATAATAATAATAATAATACCCCACCCCATATTTAGTCTATTAAAGGCTATATGTTGTTGGTTTTCTTTTTTTCTAATGGGGTTACATTATGTTCAAAATATGGCATAGCTAACAGAAAGGTGAGGAGAAAGGAGAAAACGGGGGGGGGGGGTACTACAAATGAATTGTTCAGTGTCAAAATCTAACATTTGTCACTGCAATGTGCGCAACACAAACGTCTAAGTGGCTGAGAAAGCATCCGGATGCTCAGAATGGAAAGCAGACCCACATGCAGCTGAGTCAGAGACATGAAGCAAAACCCTGTACACAAAATTATACATTGTCATGGCCTGGGCACAAACCTCACCTTCTCTATTTTTAGCTCCTTCACAGGAAATGAGTCAAAGATGAAAGCAGTACCATTCAGTCTCAGACCATGTATGAAACAGCACATTAAGCATGCCTTGCACTGTTGGTTTTCAAAGTTTTTGCCTTCAAGAAACATTTTGGAATTGTCTTAAGGAAGTGTCTTTGTCTACTTGAGGCTACCTTTGAAGGTGATCCAGAAACTGCAACTAATCCAGAATGCGGCATCCAGACTGGTGACTGGGAGCAGCCGCTAAGACCACATAACACTGGTCCTGAAAGACCTACATTGGCTCCCAGTACATTTCCGAGCACAATTCGAAGTGTTGGTGCTGACTTTTCAAGCCCTAAACGGCCTCGCTCCAGGATACCTGAAGGAGCGTCTCCACCCCCACTCTTCAACTGAGGTCCAGCGCTGAGGGCCTTCTGGCAGTTCCCTCTCTGCGAGAAGCAAAGTTATAGGGAACCAGGCAGAGGGCCTTCTCAGTAGTGGCACCCTCCCTATGGAATGCCCTCCCTTTAGATGTCAAGGCATAAACAACTATCTGACTTTTAGGAGACATCTGAAAGCAGTCCTGTATCAGGAAGTTTTTTTATGTTTGATGTTTTAGTACAGGGGTCGGCAAGGTTTGCCTTGCCTGGGCCAGATCAGTCCCACGGAGCCCCCTCTGTGGGCCTGATAGCGAGCGTGCGTGATTTCTGGCGAGTCTGCGCGTCTGCACATGCGCAAACTTGATTTTTGATGCTGCAGAAACAGGGACTCGCCGAGCGGGCGGCTCAGTTCTGGGTCGGCTCATGGGCCAGTTAAACGGCCTCCGTGGGCTGCTTCCGGCCCATGGGCCGCAGGTTGCCGACGCCTGTTTTATTATGTTCTGATATATGCTGTGAGCCGCTCAGAGTGGCTGGGGAAACCCAGCTAGATGGGTGGGGTGTAAATAATAAATAGATGAGGAGGAGGGTGTAACTCGGGCATATTGCAGAGGTCACAGGGTGACAGCAGGGTGAACAGGGAGGGTGATATGCGGCTGTCCACTGCAAGGAAGACTAGTCGTGGTGGGCCCAGTAGAAGGCTTCATGGGAGCTTGCCCACCATTACAGATCTCCCCTATTGACAAACCCTGATGAGTTTTGAAGAAGTCACAGAACAATTATGCAATCTATTGCTCTGGCCTAAATATTGTTTTAATATTTAGGAGAACACTTGTTGGTGGCAGATATATTTTACAGTGCGCGCACACAGGAGGAAAGGACCCAGAGTGAAGGCACTCACCACCATGGTGCAGGACCAAGTCAGAGTGCCAGAAAGGGGGGGGGGGGCCTGCTCTGGCAGTCATCAGGTGCTGCTAGCAGATACAGTCATACTCACCTGGATTTTGGTTTTCGTTATTTAATAAATTTTTACCCTATGTTTACAGAAATCTTTTATACAATGCAGCTTTCACTGTGTCTAAAACTGATTTACAAATAGTGCAATATGTAGAAGGGGAAAAAAATCCATAAATTAATCGAATGAATAAAATAACAAAGTAACATTAAAAACCAAGAACTCACCGCACAAAATACCCTATATTACTCTTTCCACTAAAAACCTTTGAAACATTACAAGGGACGAGGACTTCCCTGGGAGTTCCCATATATCTGCAGAGGCTGGTCCCACTTTTGCCAACGGGAGTTTTTATTCTGGACCTTTTACTCGGAAGCTGCTACTAAATCTGTACCCATCAAATCTATCTTAATTTCTGCAGGATTACAGAGATTGCCTTGATGAAACAGGATACTCTCTTCAGTCAGCATCACCTTTCTTCCAGATATCAGTAGTGTTCTTTTGCCCAGGTCAGGGAAATATTCAGCAATCTTTGCAACCCCTGAAGACAAGAATCACAGTTCCGCAACGGCCATGAAGTGTTCAATGTCCAGGCAATGTGACAACCGCTGCAGTGACACTCCCTAACCTGGTGCCACTTGCCTGGCTGCTACGTGTTCCAGGAGGAGGAGATAAGTGGCTAGCCATACCTCTGGCACAGTAAACTTCAAGTTGGGGAAAGTGAAAGCTCACTGAAATTAGCAGTTGTTGACATGAGATGCTGTTGGCCAGGCATTAAGTGGGCACTTCAACAAAGCAAAGCTTTTCAGTATCAGATCAATAGCAAATCATATTTCTATGGCAGGACCATTGTAACCCTGTGCAAGTGCCAAGGATTATATTGGAACCTGAAAGGTAGGGATTGGATTGAACATATAAACGTTCGTGGGAGTTATCCTTTTTCTTTCCAAGATCAGTCACTTGGTATTTGGTGAAATTGCTAATACGTGGACAGCCTTCGAGGGGGAAAGGCCCAATGACATATGATAAATTTTGTTGCTCTCACTTCCTTTCAAGTGACCTTTGGAAGCATAAGGGGTCTTGCATATCCTGCTTCTGACTGCAGAAGGATGCAAACCCCAGAGAAAAGTCAGTATGTCAACTTAAAAGCCGGTGGGAATCCTAAGCAGGCAATTTAAGCCGTTATACTAATTTGCTAACTTTCCCACAACAAGTGGGTTTCCAAAGGGCAATCATCTCGTCTTGGGCAACAAGGGAAAAACAACTCATTTCCAGGATGAAAAGAACAACATCAAGCCCCAATTCAAATCACTATGTATCAGGAATGGGAAACTGTTGACCTTCCAGATGCAGTTGGATTCTTGTCTCCCATTAGCCCCAGCCAGCGTAGCCAGTGTGGTGTAGTGGTTAAGAGCAGTAGTCTCGTAATCTGGTGAACCGGGTTTGCGCCTCCGCTCCTCCACATGCAGCTGCTGGGTGACCTTGGGCTAGTCACACTTCTCTGAAGTCTCTCAGCCCCACTCACCTCACAGAGTGTTTGTTGTGGGGGAGGAAGGGAAAGGAGAATGTTAGCCGCTTTGAGACTCCTTCGGGTAGTGAAAAGCGGGATATCAAATCCAAACTCTTCTTCTTCTTCAACTGCGATGGATCATGGGAGTTGCGAGTCCACGGGTTCCCTATCCCCATTATATTGATTAAGCCCTAACCGCTAATCTGGAACCTTTCAAGAAGTTTTGGTATGTATTAAAATCTAGCTGCAGCTATCTGTCAGCATCAAATTCACAATATTGTCAGCCATCCCATTTTCAATATCCTCCCGTTGCCACTCCCACCGCCTGCCCCCCCTTTAAATGGAGCTTAACTGAGGAAATGCTTCAACTATTCTAGTCTGGGTTTTAGAAAACACCATTAACAACAGCTGTGAGAAAGTTTGCAGTTTTGCTTAAGGGTCTGTGAAGATAGACATTAGAGAATTTTTAAAAATTGGAATCTCTCAGCTACATACTGGAAATGTCGAAATAATTTCCATTCATGTACTATCTCTGCAACTTTGTAATAAAATCTTGGATAGTTTTCATTAAAAGTGTCAAAAAACAGAACATCCCACCAGCAAGAAAAATAAAAATAAAACAATACCTTGAGAAAAAGCTTGAACAAGCAGAAGCAGTAAACAAGCATTTGAAATTGTGTTTGTCTCCAACTTTAGGAAAGTTTTTTACTTACTGCCCCTTATTTTGAACTTTTTTCATATATTGACGCAGCCACTCATCTCTTGCCCCCCCCCAAATAAAAATCCACTTACCTGAGAAGCGTTAGTTTTCAAAAAGAGGCACAAACTTCAAATGGATGACTACACCCACGCAAGCGAGCACATGCACACAGCCCCCCCCCCGAGGGAACCACCCATCACCCCTGACGCCTGGGATTGGCAGAGGAAGTAGTGAGCAGGTATACAGAATATACACTTACCGGTATATTCAGCCTACTTTGTCTCTACTTCTGCAAGTCTCCCCATCAGTTTCTGCTGCTGCCCTATTTGAGGTTTTTTTATTAATACACATGACTGTCACTGGGCACTTTACACTGAATGAGCATCTTTCTTTCTTTATTTTTTTTAACCCAAGCGAAAAGAAAAATTAAACCAAGGAAACCCACCTTGCCATACAAAAAAAATCAAAAACCAAGAACAGTTAAATTCTTTGGTTTTCTGTTACCAACCCTCATACAGCTCTGTACTGGCCTTCTAGGGATTTTTGGCAAGCAGGGAAGAGGAGGGTGTCATCTGTCAAATGTGCCCTTTCTGCCAGGATAAAGAAGGTCAAAAGAGCTGCTGCTGCTGCCGCCCCTCCTTGAAACTACTGCTGCTTGCTTACCTGCTGTCTCCCAGGAGAGTGGGCAGGCAAAGGAGTTCAGCAGTTGGCAGCAGTCGCAAGAAAGACAAGTAGCAGCAGCAACCAGGAGAGCAAGTGGGCAATAATATATAATAATAATAATAATAATAATAATAATAATAATAATAATTTATTATTTGTACCCCGCCCATCTGGCTGGGTCTCCCCAGCCACTCTGGGCGGCTTCCACCAAATATTAAAATACATTTAAAATATCACAGTTTAAAAACTTCCCTAAACAGGGCTGCCTTCAGGTATTTTCTGAATGTCAGGTAGTTGTTTATTCCCTTGACTTCTGATGGGAGGGCGTTCCACAGGGCGGGCGCCACTACCGAGAAGGCCCTCTGCCTGGTTCCCTGTAGTTTTGCTTCTCGCAGTGAGGGAACCGACAGAAGGCCCTCGGCGCTGGATCTCAGTGTCCGGGCTGAACAATGGGGTGGAGACGCTCCTTCAGGTATACAGGACCGAGGCCGTTTAGGGCTTTAAAGGTCAGCACCAACACTTTGAATTGTGCTCGGAAACGTACTGGGAGCCAATGTAGATCTCTCAGGACCGGTGTTATGTGGTCCCGGCGGCCACTCCCAGTCACCAGTCTAGCTGCAAGGGAGCTAAGCTGGCAGTGACCATCAACGGAAGCAACAAGGGCTTCAGATCCCGGCTTTCTATATGCTGAATATAATATATATTGATATACTGTCCAAAACCCGTTTGAGGTCCACATCATCATATCGGTTTCATAATTTTTGACTTGGCCATATTTCACGAATCGTGATGTGAAGCCAGCCAATGATTCTCTTGATTCCTGCAGCTCCTGCTAACTCTGCCAGCTCAGCTCTCTCCTGCCTGCTGGAAATCACAAGAGTAAAAACCCGCAAAAATCACGATGCAGGAAAAACCATAAAGCCAACCAGTGCGTCTACACAGCTCCATCCTTATTTCAGACATTGTTATATATCGGTATATCGCAACGGTATATCGTTTAGCTGGCGATATCATGATGCTGAAAACCAGAAATCGCCCCAGCCCTACTGCCTTCCTATATAAAGATATAGAGGCAATGGGGATGTTTTCAGCAAATGATACTAAAATCCGGCAGAAGACTGAAGAAATCCAAGCAGGGCACCTGAAAGTAAACGCACCTGCCAATCTCCTGGCTATGCCACATGCCAGACATTACCACCCCAGACACTGGCCTTCAGAGAGCCCCAAATACAGGAGAACCTAGGCTTACGTTACCCTTGGGTAACGTAAACTTTGGGTTGCGGAAGTGGCAAACCTGGAAGCATTTTTCCAGGTTTCACCACTCGCGCATGTGCAGAAGCGCTCTACACATTGTGCACATGCGTTCTACCGCGCCACGCGCATGCACAGAACAGGCACCTCCGGTTGCAGAAACCTCGGGATCTGACCGGAGCTCCAGAACGGATCCCTTCCGCAACCGGAGGTACCACTGTAATCTGGTCCCATCCTGATTTGCCCCCTCTGATGGCTGATGAAGGACTATTAGCCATGGCAACTAAACAGAATCTCTTTGCAAAGGAAGTACACTTCCAGTCACCACAATCTAGAGGCACACAATAAGGAACCACCAGGGCTTTTTTCCAGCCGGAACTCAGTCCCAGCACCACTTGGTACCACTGCCATTTTAAGAGAACAAGGGAGGTGTTCCTGATGAGTTCCGGTACCTCTTTTTAGAAAAACAGAACTGGGAACAACTGTACTCTTTATTACTTCACTGGATAGCCTCTCGGGGCATCTGGCTAGCGACTGCTTGAGACAGAAGCAATGGATTAGATAAGAAATTGGTTCTGTTCCAGCAAGCCAGTTTGTCCTGCGTTACCATGTGCAAAGTAACTTGCAATTAGCTGCGTAGGCAGGATTCTACCCAGTAGCTTTATTTATCTCAGGAGTGGAGTGCCTTGATACACACACAGAGAGAGAGAGAGAGAGAGAGAGAGAGACGCACGCACACACACACCTAAAAGTAGTCCAAGGCCGTGTGGGTAGCACCTGGGCTTGCACAACCTATTGAAATAGGTCAACTTAATAGATGCTGCACGTCTATAAACAAATCAATAAGAGGATGGTGGCCAGAGGAGCTTAGCTCCCAAATATCAGCTGACCGATTGCCTCAGATCTAAAGAGAAACAAAATGTCTCCTAGCCACAAGGTCCGAACATTGCAAACTCTGCTCATCAATCAAAGAGACACGGCATTTGGAGGAGTAGCACTGATTAATGAATACCTCAGCTGGGCAGCAACTCCTCCCATATGTTGTTTCCCTCATACTATGTGTGCTCTTCAATTATTCCGAGCTCTGTTCTAACGGCTAAACGCAGGCATGTTTTTTTTGGGGGGGGGGCGATGAAGAATTTCAAGGTTGGCACAAATCACTATTACTCTTAGAGACAGCTCAGTTCAGTACAAAGCATTTTCAGGGCAAACATACTGGTGGCAAGGTAAGACCAGGCCTTTCCTACTTAACAGAAATTTATACATATGCTGCTAAAGGCTCTCACATTATCAATTAACACAAAACAAAAAGCAGGCCAGCCTGCCATTGCCAAATGCAGCCCATTGACGGAAATAAACCAAATGCCAAGATTGAAATTGCTGGTCCCCCTCTGGATTCGACAGATGTTAAGTTTTCTATTCTCTAATGCTTTAATGCTTAAAAAATGTTGGCGAGGTCTACCAAGTACCAGACAAGGAAAATGAAAATTACATGAAGCAGATTCTTAAAATAAAAAACCAACAGTGTCTATGCAGCATTGTAAAGGTGTCAGGTATTCAGATGTCGCACTGAAAAAAAAGTTTAAGCCTCAGATATAGATTCAGGTATAAATTCTGCAACCTTTAGTGTAGAAAATTATTAACAACCATGCTGCTACTACTGCAACTGAAAAATGACAGGCTTCCATGCCCAAGTAGATTTCCACGATGTTTATAATGAGTTGCATTTTGAATGTCTGAGAATGACTAGGAAATACCTATCAAAGCATTTATCTAAGGCGGGGCTGCAGGAACGGCAAATCATAAATGTCAGGCCAGGCCACTGAACACGTCAAGCAGGAGTTCCCTCAAAAACGAAAACACCAGAGGCAGGAGATGCCAGCTTTCGATGCTGCAATCTGCAAGGATGTCATAAACACAAGTGGGCCGGTTTAGATGCGAAAGGGAACTGGCAGATTGCCTGCGTCAGCACTCCCACTGCCGATGCAGCTCCTAGGGCTAAAATGGCGTTGGAAGAATACAGAGACTAGCAATTGCGAGCCACCTTGTCAGAAGGTCTCTTTCACGTGCAAGCACACATGCATGCACGCACACACACACACACACAAACCAGCCTCACAACACACTGATAAATGTCCTTGCTTTTATTTTGTCACTGGGTCTGCTGATCAGAGCACCTGGTGATTCGCCCACCCTGTTCTAATAACAGTCTTTTCAAATGTTTATTTGGAAATAAGCCTACTGCATATAATTGCAGCGTAAAACCTATTCCTTTCAGTTGCACAAACCACTCCTGCTCTCTGCAAGTCTTTCCCAAATACCCACCTTTGCCATGAAGCTTTTGGTTACAGATCTTATTCCCCATCCCCAACTGAAATGAAGCCTACCGGTAAGTATATGCACAGACATTGTTCACAATTATTCTTTATTTTGCTTCTCTCGGGTCCATTCCTCCTCCCCCCCCCCCCTTGTTGCTTCCTTCACTGTTGGAAGCTGTCTTTCCCCCCTTTTGTTATTCTATTTAGTACAGAGATGGAGGCACAAGAACGATAAAAATGAACACAGCTCCATGGTACACATACTCGGAATGCAACCACACACACAGAACCCCTAATTTTCACGTTCAGAGTTAAAACTTTTAAAGATGAGAATGCTCTCAGCATTTGTAGTAACTAACTTTGAGGGTTGCCTCAAAAGGTGTGGCTGGCGTTTGCCGCGTGGTTGTTCCCCACTCCCTTGTCAGTCTGGGTGTGTGCACAAAGATGTAACAGGGAGGCTTCCCCACCCCCACCCCCACCCCAAAAATCCCTACTGAAGCCAAACACCAGATTTGCACTTCCATTAACATTCTGAGATATTATTTTCCAGATACTCTTACTAACATTTGAAACTGAACTGATTTGCCTGATCTACTGGACAAAGACCTTACTCTACACAACACCTAGGTTATGGCCTGCCCCTGGGTAAATATGAATGGGTAGCAGAAAGGCAATGCCAGGGGAGTCAACGCATGTATTGCTTACAGACAGATAATAATCAAAACACCACTGACACCACCCTCATCGCAATTCCATTTAATATCAGGTGTTTGCTAAGAACCACAAGAGCTAATAACAAGGTCAGCAATGGTACCATTTATGGTATCTGAATGATGCAACTGCATACAGGCTGGTAAACAAAACCTAATGAAAAGCAAGTTGAAGAACAAGTTCCACCCACAATTCTTCAGCTAAGGGTTAACCAAGAATATTAAACCTTTACTTCCTCCTCAGTGCTATACTTGTGTGAGGGTAAGCCTTGTTGCAAGAATGAGAAACTTGCAGTGGGGTTGAAGGAGAAGGGACAAAACAATCCTAGTGGTGCAGCAATACAATTTGCAAGCACGTCTGCCAAGCTAAGCAGTGTCCAGTATGGTTCAAACTGGGTGGAGGACACATGTTGAGATTCCTGCATTGCCTGGATTTGGACTACATTACTCTCGGTGTCTCTTCCAACTCCACAATTCTATGATTCTATTACTATCCACTGCTCCAGGCAAACACACACACACTAAAGAAAAGAGATTAAAAATGAAAGTATTAATTCAGAAAAAGAGTTCACCATGGTGAAGTTAAGACCCGCTTGCCTGTCTCATTCCTTAAAATTTCACTGAATACATAAATGTAAACAGTGGCCTTGGGCAAGCTCTCCCTGCGCCCCAGCTTCAATTTAAGACTCGCTTACTTTATAGTGCTTGTTGTGAAGGTCATGAATCTTTCGTGGAAGACTTTGAACCCTCCTGGAGTGTTATGTACCACCCTGAGAATTTCTAGTGAAGGGAAATATAGAAATTTCTATAATGCTGTTGCACACCACCCCAGTCTCCAAGAAGTGCAAGATTCCATGGGTTCCAGGCACTTTTACTGAGGGTTCACATTTCCTTTTGGAAATGAGACATATATTGTTTGTTTACACACATATATGCAACCTATGATGGAAAGCAGGGTTCGAAAATAGTAGGGCACCAGGTGCATTCTGAGCCTAAAGATTCCCCATTTGCGAGCACCTCAAAAATTCTGGGTGCCTTTTTTGCACCTGGCTGACACTCAAGGATCACTGAAATGTATGTGCTTTGAAGCCTCAAAGTATATGTTAAAGATAGACAGTATGTTAAGGAGTTTAACAATGATGAGTAAAGTGTTTCTTAAACTGAAGTATGGTACCAGTATTTTTATTGTAAAGACCAAATTAAACAAGGATTAACAATTTCTGACAAAAAATGTGATATTAACAATGTGTCTCTTAATGTGAATTGCGTATTCGTTCATGTTTATCAATATAATAAATAAAAAGTGTTGCCGCGCCCCCCCCCCGGTTGGCGACTACACATTCTGTTTTGGCGCCCAAACCTGGGTCACAGGAGCCATTTGGCTCCTAGCTTTTCTATCCCAGTTTCTAACACTGATGGAAAGGTTCACAGGATTAACACCCCAAGAGGGTCTTGCTTCCCCTATAGCCACAGCCTTGGATTCACAGAAATCAGGCCTGCCTGCCGGCCTCTCTCTCTCCCCTAACTGTCTAGCCTGCAGCCTGCCAGCTTCCAGCCCTTAACTCTCCTCTCCTGCCTTTGTCATTCTACCTACCAATGTGTTGAGGGAGGAGGGGGCCCATTTGTCATCTGATATAGAACCACTTCCTTTGTTACCTTAATGTTTCATATTTAGAGGGCCATCACCTCACCAGGAAGCTAACCTGGCTATTCCAGGAATTGAATCCATGCTAGATCCAGGAATTAGAAGGGATCTCAGACATACAGCCCACCCCCGCCCCAAACTCAGAGCAATATAATAAGTGGTCTTCCTAGTGAGAAAAGGGATACCCTTAGAGGAATTTGTTTGGGGAAGACTTCAGGCTGTGGCTCAACGTATTTGTCAATGCAGTGCACTGTGGTTTGATAAAGTGACCAACTGGAATAGACAACAATCCAAAAGGTCCAAATTAAATAAGCAATGTACTTCTCATCACTTCTTAGCTTTTAACTGCTGATTTGGAGGCAGGAGAGGAAACCTTGCTTTAAAATGACTTCTCTCCGCGAGAGAGAAATGCTGTGATTTGAATAAGCTTTCCAGCAAACTTCATACAATTGAAGATTAGCAGTGACCAACTGTAATGCAGCTACACAAAGAGCAGAGAGGTTCCTCACAGTCTTTAGGGTGGCAAAAGCAGCTTGCGCCAGTACCAACACAGAAGGATGGGAAGAAGTACCATAGCAACAAGGAGAGAGGCAGGGGACGTGTTGCCTAGCAACTATATGCAACTGGCAGCAGTTCGGCAGGACACCTTTATTTTAAAGGAAGGAGGAAGTGATAAACACCCCTTTCTATGCATATCAGAGCTCAGAATGGCATTTGTGGTTCCTCCCTCTTTTTCTCACAACAACCCTGTGAAGGAAGTTAGGTTGAGGCAGAGTGACTGGCCCAAGGTCACCCAGCACATTTCGCAAATAAGGAAGGAAATAAACTCAGGTCCCTTCAGTCTAAACTTCAACAACCTAGCCTAACACTGCTTTTCTCTTTGTCTACTCCAAACTCACACCCTAATTTAAATGAAAAATCCCCCATATACCCCAATTCTTAGAAGTACAGTGGTACCTCGGGTTAAGAACTTAATTCGTTCTAGAGGTCCATTCTTAACCTGAAACTGTTCTTAACCCGAGGTACCACTTTAGCTAATGGGGCCTCCCGCTGCCACTGCACGATTTCTGTTCTCATCCTGAAGCAAAGTTCTTAACCCGAGGTACTATTTCTGGGTTAGCAGAGTCTGTAACCTGAAGCGTCTGTAACCCGAGGTACCACTGTACAAGGTGACAGGTCCCTGTCCCAAGGGGCTTTTGCCAGCTGCACTTGGTATAACAGCTTTAAACATTCCTGGACTGAGAGAGCTTGACCACAATAGTTCAGATACAGGTGACTTTAAGAGTAGATGTACTCCTGCAATGTACTCTGTGTGAGGCTTCCCTTGCATTTGACCCACAAACTGCACTTGGCACGGAATGCTGACAGCAGTGGGATGACGGCAGCACCTCGGATCTCTGTTCAGAGATCTGCACTGCTAAGTTCAAAGTGTTACTAAAACTCTTAATGGCTTGGGAACAGCTGAACTGTGCAATCGTCTTACCACATACCGGTATATGGTCTCTTGACAGAACTTGTACACTTACAGGAGCTGCAAAATACAGTGGTACCTCAGGTTAAGAACTTAATTCGTTCCGGAGGTCCGTTCTTAACCTGAAGCACCACTTTAGCTAATGGGGCCTCCCGCTGCCGCTGCGCCGCCAGAGCACAATTTCTGTTCTTATCCTGAAGCAAAGTTCTTAACCTGAAGCGTTATTTCTGGGTTAGCGGAGTTTGTAACCTGAAGCGTATGTAACCTGAGGTACCACTGCACTCATTTTACGCTTGTGAAAAATCAGTATTTTAGTGCGGCAACACCTGCATTTTGGAAGTCCCTGCCTACTGAGCAAGTACCGGTATCTTCCCCGTACCCTTTTCAGCGCCTGCTTAAAGCATTTTTGTTTAGACAAGCCTGTACAGAAACATAGAAGTTGATATGTTTAAATATTTTCAACTGCTTAATTATTCTATGCTTTTTATTTTTATTTGACTGTTTTTGCTGATGATTATAAACCACTTAGATGTTCTACTACAATCAATTAGCATATATACCTTGTTAAATAAAATAAAAATACATAAATGCAATCTTAAATTTAAGATAATGGAGCCACACAGAGACAGGAACAAATACTAATTTTATTCCAGCTCAATAAGCTTACTCTTAGTTAGAATAAGATAGCCTTTGCTAAGCTCCAGATGTTTCGGACTACAGCTCACATCATCGCTGAGCACAGACCAACACCTGGAGGATTGGCAACGGCTTTGCAGAAGGAGAGATCTGAAGGAAGTGAGAGGTAGCACCACGCAGGTATGCCACATATAAGCAGCAGCAAGGCAGAAACGATGGGGTCCTTTGAAGGTGCAGAAAGCTGCTGAATGATTGAGTGGAGTGTAAAATAATCTGACTGGGTTTTTTTGGGGGGGGGGGTTGGATAGTGCCATCATATTTTTTAGAGTAAGGTTACCAGACGTCCCCGTTTCCCAGGGAGAGTCCCCGGATTTACAAATCAGTCCCTTGACAAAATCCATCTATTTAGTAGGAAGTTGAAAAGTGTCCCCTGGATTCATTGGGGGGGGGGGATCTGGTAACCTTATTTTAGACAGGAGGCGACACTGAGCTTGGTTGTATCTGGGTGGAGCCAGACATTTCCCGTTGCTGTTCTGTTCCTCTTATGGACACAATAAAAGCTCTTGTCTGGCTTCCTGACTGCTGCGTCCTCAGAACCCATCAAACAGGGGCCATGGTGGACTCAGGAGGTACAAATAAGGAGTGTGTTCTGGATCCAGGAGTGGACAGGAAGCCAGTGGAAGAATTTAAGGACAAAGCATTGGCATGGACAGAAGTATGAGGGAAATAATTCTGGCCTCAACATTCTAGACAGAGATGAGGAACACCCTTCTGGTAGTTGGGTCAACAGTGTTAGAGCTATCTTGTCCCTTCATTCTTAGCAGCCCTTCCTGCTATCCTCAAGACCTACATGCTGAGTTTTTACAAACTTCTTAGCATTTGGAATATCAGTCTTTAAAAAATTGTAACAGTGGTACATCCAGTGGCTAAAATGTGCTAATTTCAGTCAATGGGCTTTTAAATCTCACCCAATAGCTAAGGGGCTTGCATAAACAGAAACTTGCATACCAGTATCTCTCAGGTTTTAATCATTTGCCTGATGCTGTCCTGTTCAATCTACACATTCAGGGCTTTAATCTGATCCGTCAGTCATCCATAACTGTGGTCCCATGCTTGCTTTGTAAACAAATATGCAGCTATTTCTCTAAGCAGATGACACTGTCTCCATCAGCCACTAGACACACCACCTTCTTTGACTTTTTCCTCTTCAGGTTCATGCACAAGATGATGCGAGCTTTGGTGCCCACTTTGGGATGGGCCATGCACATTATGGCTGACTAATACATCAGACTGTTGGGAGTCAAGCAAGATCTAAATTGGTTCTTCCTATCTCTGCCTGTTGCAATTCTATTGAAAGTCAATAACTGCGGAATATGTCGGCCAACAAAGCAGCCATTAGTAACCAACTGATTATTGCGAAGTGCTTTAAAATCACTGAATTGCAACAGGCACTCAGTGGAAATCAATTCTATTTTACCAATCCCAAAGCATCAAAAAATTAAGCTCAGCAGCATCTGGATTTGAAAGGAGTGGCTTGGGAGGTGGCAGGAAATCCACTCATTTACAGTAACAATTCCACAAAATATGATGCAAACTGTTAAACCTCAACTATCACATGACTTGTAGATTCTCTGTACTTATGGGTTCCACTTAGGCAATGCTAGAAACTCATCTATATAAGCTAGGTGCCAAATGGCTCCTTAAACCAAGGTTGCAGTCACCAAAATGGAATGTTTAGTTGCCATTTTGGGGCAAAACAGCTCTACAGTCCTATTTTTCAAATGATGGACTGACTGTGATGGATTATCATTTAAACATCTGGCTAGTTCAGATGGCAACCTTGAGCTAGCTTAAGAGCTTTGAGAACTTGAAGAAGAAAAGTCAACTGATCCTGGGACAGACTACTGTACGTATATATTTGCCTATTCCAACTTCTTTTTCTGAATGGTGACTGCTCCTGCTCAGGCTGCCCAGAAAAAGCAATTTGGCTCCAGAAATTCATTCCAATTGTGCAGATAAAATATAACTGATAAGAATTCTACAGAGTGTGGTGTTGGTGTGTGAAAACAGTCCAGATCCAACGATCCCGAGATGGTGGACATGTCAGGCACTATCTTGGTGCCCAGGGAAGCCAGGTGCAAAATATGCCTAGTGCCTGGCTAATTTTGAACATTGGACTTAGGCATCCTGGCCAATGCTCATCAATAGATGCATTCATAGGGGGCATCTCTAATTCTTTAAGTCACTTATATTCACGGCCATCCCTACATATGGTAGCAGCTAATTTTGTCTGTCCCCAACTTCACCAAGGTCACAAGTAGCCAAGCATCATGGATTTCAAACTCTGCTTCCAGAGGAACATGCACAAGAACTTCACTTCTTGTGCCACCTTCACAACTTTTATATTCAAGCTATGTTGACTCTCAAGAAGGGCTGCTTCAACTTGCTATTAGAGGTCACTAATGTCAGCAAGTTAAATTGGAATAAGCTCCCTCTTCTACTGTATAGCAACAGAGGGAAAGGAAACTTCAGCACTTGACCCCAATGAGGTCTGACAAGATATGACAAAACAACATTAATGCTCAGGAAAAGAAAGAGGTATCTGGACGCAAGGCTGCCTGTTGTAAAAGGAGAAAAGAATTGTGAAAACAGAGAAAAGCAGATCAAACTTTTCAGAGGTCTTTTCTTTTTTTTTAAATTCTCAGAAATATTTCCAAGTGCTTGAAGTTTGTAAGGGCTCCCAAAGATGCCATCTTACCCTTAGCTAATATCAACTGTATTCTATAAAACAGCATCTTCCTTTTTGACAAGCAGAATTGCCATCCCCAAACTTTTAATGGCTGTTTTTTCAGTATCTGGGGTCTGTTTTGTGCCACTGACTAATATCCTGCTGTCAAAAATAGCATTGTGGTAACCATTAGGTGAAAAATGCTAGCCAGGGACACCAGTGAGGGAGTGAAAAATTGTTGTGATTCTCTCATTCCCTTTCTTGTGTGTGCATTTTTTACTTTTGGAAAAAAAACCAACAACCTTCCCATTGAACAGGAAATCCCTGGTGAAGGCAGTATTCAATGCTCTGGTTTCTCAGTCCCAAGCCTGAGCAATATACCACATGTGCAGCACGTGGTTGAGGATCAAAATACTGCTATGGCGTAGCCAAGATGTAATTTGAGACTCAGGTGTGTCCAAAAAGGGAATACAATTCAGAGCTCATTCATTCTGAATTACAAGGACTATGCTTTCTACCTTTATAAAGGTCTTAAGGGCCGAAACAATTTCACAGGCTAAAACAAGATTCAAACCACCTAAGGAAGCATTATTGTGTGAGAGGAGCACCCCCCCACCCCATGACAGAGGAGGAGGAGGAGGAAGCACCTCATGCAACATGTCCTGCTCCTTCTTCACCTCTGGTGCACAGATCCAGAAATATGAAGACATGGGAGTGATTTCAGAGACAGCTGATTAACGCTTGAGAACACCTACATTTAAATTTAGGTCCCGAAATAAGATCTAAGCAGCATCAGCCATTCTGGTTTCTTACACATTAGACATCCTCCAAGACACAATCAACAGAACAGAACTAACTCCTTTCTAGTTTTACAGGAATTTCTTTACCTGACTGCCTGGAGGCACCCAGGTAACCGGCTATTTACTACCCTGATCAAAGGCAGGCAGGCCCCACACGTTTCTTCCATTCATGCACCTTCAACAACACACAACAACTACTAAGACAAAGGCTACAGCCAGAATCCCTGACATCGTAGGGAAGATGAGGGAAGTTAAGCAGACAAAAGTAAGTTCTTCTGGGCTTGGTTATCATTACAGCACTTTGGGTGAGCTGCCTCATTCGTTCCAAGTGCCCACAGCAAAATGTCAGTCTCATTACTGTCCACAAATGAAACAAATTTGTCACGAAATGCCAAAGGTTATGGGGGGGAAACAGAGAAAGCCGGATTTAAAAAAACCCGAAATATAACCCATTTATTAGCTCTTCAAAATGTTTCTCTGGCAACACTCTGTAACAGAAAAGCCAATGAGGTGGGGGGGAGTGCTGTGTGAGATCTATTAATAGCAGCTCCAATACCTCAGTTCAACTGATCAAAGGATAACCTTCATTTCCCTCCATGAATACCATCATAAATATATTCCTCCTTTCTCTCTGAATCTAATCACACACACACAAGCTTTCCTGTCCATCTTGGGAGGGGGGCGGGAATCACCCTGGGGTTTTTTAATGATAGCACAGAAAAACATAACCTTGTTTTCACAGCAACCAAGTACCTTGGTTAATTATTCTACTCCCATCGGAAAACATTTAAGTGACCTATTTTGATAATAAAAAAATCTGCTTGCTGTTGTTTCTTTGCCCAAAACAAACAAAAAAAAAACCCTGAATAGTCCACTACTCAGAAAGGGAACAGAGATAGTTAAGACAATTCCAAACCACCACAGTTAGTTAGAGCAACTTTTCCGGGCAAAGGAAGAGAGGTGGAGATCATTAACGAAGAAACTAGATGTGCACATCGTCGTTTTTAGGGCATAAGAACTGGGTGCTTCTTTTATATATATATTATACCAATAAGATATGGTGAATAAGAGTACTGGACCTGGACCAGGTGGGGAAATCTTTGGCCCTCCAAATGTTGTTGAACTTCGGCTTCTATCAGTCCCAGCCAGAACTGGCAAATTATGAGAGATGATGGGTGTCCCTACTGGAAGAGATTGCAGTCTAGGTGGCTCTGGGTCAGGCACACGGTCCTAAGGCAGGGAAATACCCTCCAGGTATTGAACTCTAGCTCCCATCAGCCCCAGACGGCCTGGCAAACGGTCAGGGATAGTGGGAGTCATAATCCAACATCTACGTTGGCCACACAATCTAACGCTAACCTATTTCCTAAGTTTGTTGTAGAGATAAAATGGGATAACCCCAATTTATGCCAGCCTGAGCTCCTTGGAGGCAATGTGAGCTATAAATGTCATAACAAGAACCATTTCAGAGAGAGTATTTTTAGGAGGTTATAGTACAGAATATTCAGCACAAACCAAACTCTCTCCACGGACCACATTCTCTGGATTACAGAGGTTTGCAGAATGAAGAAAGCAGAATGCACTGACATGGCACCAAGAAGGTGTGCAGAAATTAGGTAGAAGCAGTATCAAAAGTACTGGGCTAGATTTAGTTTTTCCAAGAGAATGGAGCACTGAGCTCCCACACAAGCCTTCCGTGTAATACAACAATTACGATTTGACTTTTCAAGAGACAGCAGCTCGATAAATCAACGGGAAAGGTAAAGAGCAGAGTTGTGCAAGTCTATAGTGCAATTTTAACATCCCACGGAAATGAGACAGCGCCACAGTCGATCACCGCTGATGTTGCTCCAACTGAGATATGGTACTATTCAGGTTCCTGGTTCTCTGAAGATTTTGGTATGTAGCTTGCAGGCTTATGAAACAAAAAAGGCAACACTGAAAAGCCAAGCTATTGCACAGAGATGCCCACCATACAAGCAAATGCTCTCCCCCCTTCAGTCTCTGTGAATCCTAAAATGTTCCTAGAAGATTAGACTAAACAGTGCCTGAATATTTACAAAAAAATATTGCAATGTGGGGTCTATGTTGCCTAGAATTACAGAATTGATATACGGCACACTAACTTCTTAAGCTTGTTTAGTCTACAGATTTCCCCCATTTTAAAGAGGCGGGCAAACTGAAAAAGTAGACAAATCTGCCTAGAAAACGAGCAACGGAAAATGAATTTTGAGTAGCTAAGAAATTCCAGTCATAGCAGGGCCTCTGTGATGGGCATAGCATTCCTTAATTGGAGAAAATGTGAATGAAAAACCTTCACTGCTGTGTTACAGATGCGTTGCAGGACTGCAGGCATGCCTCTTCCGAGTGGAAGCACACAACATACTTAACAACCACACCATTTGCCATCTAGGATTCTCTAATAAAGCACTGGAGTAAGTGAGATCAGAAAACATCTGAGGAAATCAATAACTCAGCATTTCAAATTGGGATCACAAATTAAAACAAATGCAATAATTGAGATCACAGGCTTATGATCTAGTTGGCTCGATGCCAAACAGGAAAGGACTTCTGGCTGGCAACCAAACAGGAAGGCTTTTAGAATGGGAACAGGATTCTTTTTAATGCTATCTTACTTCTAGATTATCTATTTGCCACAGAAAATAGATATGGTATGGGGGAGGCACACCACTTAAAAATAATGTGTGACCTAATCAATTTTATGAGATTATTTTGCAATGCTAGTACAACAATGGCCTGAAACCCAACTAATCCCACTCCCAGCCCTCAGGAAGAGAAGCTGCCATCTCGTTAGAGATTGTAAGAGCCAAATAATAAGATACACACATACACTTATATTCTGCTCTTACATGGGGCTTCCCACTTGCCTCTTGTGCAATCCGGGCCACAGTTTCAGTAATCCTACAGCAACCGGTGCTTCCAGATTATTTGCTGAGCCCAGTCACAAGAGCTGAATGGGGAAGAGGTGGAAATGAATTTCCATTCATAGTGCAGCTCAAGAACAAGGCGCCAGGAGAGGGTCTGGGGCTACATGTAAGACTTTAGTATTTTGTAGGGGTGGTAAATCTCACTAGTGAAGGTTTAATCTCCATTTAACCTTTCACACTTTCTCTTCAGGTGAGCAAGATAGAATTGTGCTGACTTTTAATGATGAGAAAAGTTATTGATACTGCAGCATAACTAAACTGCATGGTCCAAAATGACAGAACAAGAGCCCTCATGCGCCACCCTGAGCCAGATTATTCTGAGTCATAGAAGAGTAGGTCTAGTTGTAGGTCTAGGCCAACCCTCTGCAATGCAGGAATCTTTTGCCCAGTGTGGGACTTGAACTCACAACGCTGAGATTAAGAATCTCGTGTTCTACCAACTGAGCTCTCTCTTCTCAGGGTGCTTGAGTGCTAAGTTGGTATCAGGAGAGATCTGGAGCAAATAATTTTACTTCAATACATGTGCCTGCGAGATCAACAGGAAGCATTAAATAAACACATTACTGGAGGGGAAAGCTACCCATCCATCGGTTCAAGAAAACCAGTTCCCAGCATTGCATCCCTACCCAGTAGGACCAAGAAACAGAACTCAAGATGGTGCCATACAAAGAAATGACTGGGGGGGGGGGTTGAGGTTAGAAACATATTCAGTATGGATATGCATCAGCTTTGTGTGTACCCCAAAATACAAGGCAATTCTGGGAAAGGTTCTCACATTGTCTAGTTAGATTGCATGGTCAAAAAGGCATATTGAGGCCTTCCTGAGCTTCCAAGTGACTTCAAACCACAGTGATTTGGGTAAAGGATTAAAATCTGGTTGTTTTCGCATGTACAGTCGTACCTTGGTTCTTGAACGCCTTGTTACTCTAACATTTTGGCTCCCAAATGCCACAAACACAGAAGTAAGTGTTCTAGTTTTCCAACGTTTTTTGGAAGCCGAACGTCCGACATGGCTTCCGCAACTTCCGATTGAAAGCAGGAAGCTCCTGCAGCGAATTGGAAACCACGCCTTAGTTTTCGAATGTTTTCAGAAGTCAAACGGACTTCTGGAACAGATTACGTCTGAAAACCAAGGTATGACTGTATCTATGTATTTCCCTGTGCAAAGCAATGGCAAGAGCTCCCCTGCATCCCCCAAAAACAGAAGAAGAGAGAGGAGATGGTGGCATTATTAAGACAGGAGAGGAACAGAGGCACTTACTCTTTTGATATTGGTTACCTGCTGAAAATGCATGTTTCTTCCTGGCAAACATTTTTATAGAATTAATTCGATTATAAGTTGGTCATTGTTATGCATTTTATGATGTTATCGTTTTATGATGTTACCGGTAATTATTTTACCGTACACCGCCATGGCTATTTTTAAATGAGTGGGACGTATTCTGACTATCTGTGACCTACACAGGAAAGCACAAAGAACTTTGTTTTAGTTCAGATTTTCTTGAAAAAAACCGAGATGCAACCCTGAATGAAAATAAAAGCGATGTAAACTTTAAATAAATAAATGTTTGCAGTTAGAGGATAAAAATTGCCTTTCCTTTTGAGACATTATACATAGCCAGAGTTTAGGCAGAAGACCGAAGTAAAAACAGTTGTAGAATCATACATTTCAAAGCAAGCAGAGAGGAACTTCATTCCCTTACATTTCACAGAAGAACTTCATTCTCTACTGGACAAGAATTTTCGATTTTGTTTTAAAAATAAATGAGTCACAGTCAGTGCCTTCCTGACTAGAAAGCAAAACAGGGTCATGGTTTATAACAGGGGTCAGCAAACTTCTTTTGGAGGGAGCTGGTTCACCGTCCCCCAGACCTAGTGGCGGGCCGGACTGCACGCGGCGGAAGGGGCTTCTCTCTCCGCCCTCCCCTCCCCTCCCCCTGCTCCTCCGCCTCTCCTTTTCAGGCCAGCTTTCCCAGGCGCCAGGACAGCAGGCGCGTCAAGCTCCAAGCTCCAGCCCACAGTGCGGCCATGGGGAGAGGCTGGTGGGCGGGCAGCGAGGCTTCCTATCAAAGCCCAGCCCCCTTCCTCCACAGGGCGGGAAGAAGCCAGGAAGAGGGAGGGAGGAGACGCCGCCACGGTGAGAAAAAATATCGGGGGAAATGGCGCCCGAAAAAAGGGGGGAATGGCGATTGCGCTGATCCAAGCGGCAATTGCAGAACCATTCGCAGGCCGGATCTAGAGGGCAATTGGGCCGGATCTGGCCCGCCAGCCTTAGTTTGCCGACCCCCGGCCAATGTGACAAAGTGCAGATCTCTGGGGATAGGGTGAATCCAGATATAATGCTGCGTCCTGTTTAACCACCGTTAAAAAGACAGCCAGCCAGCTGCAGGATCACAGAAGATCTCATGCCTCAACCACGGATAAGGGATGTCAGAGCTCATGTTAAATTTGTGGGGTTACACATTACACATGATCCTGCAACCTGGCTTCTGATTTTAAAAAGGACTCAGTGTCACAACTGTATCAGCACCAGAAAGAAAAGTCTGCACTTTCAAGACTTCTAGCTTGATGTCATAGGAACACCATTCTTCCATCTACTAGTCAGGGTAGAAAGTTCAATATTGGGGAGAAGAAGATGGCCTTAACCTCCTAATCATATTCTTGGCTGCTCATTCCCTAGACATCACTAAGACAGAGCATCAACAGCTGCCCATCTAAACTGCCAAGGCCTGGTGGACCATGCCAGCCCTGTCCCTGGGCCAGAGCTTCAACAGCAGCTGCCCCCACCCACACCCCCCAGTGCAAGCAGAACAACAGGTGCCATGTGGGTGGAATACCCACACAAGCCTCTCTTGAAGGTACCACAACAGCAGCAAACAAAGGTGACAGCAGCAGGGTTGTGTAAATAAAGGAAGCTGTGCTGAACATCCACTAAAGTCTGCTGATATTCAAAGTATAGCAGAAACATGTAACTTTGTAGTGTCCCATATTCCTTAAGGCATTTTGAGTCTCTGGAAAGAACACTGGCTAAACACACACCAAAGAGTGTTTAGAATACAGGACAGCAGATGACACAGGCAAAAGCAGCTCTCTGCATCACCACTCCATCGCGCTTGCTCTGTAGCAATGGGTGGTCAAGCACTCCTGATTATTAAGGGAAGTGGGATCAGTTTTGCAGCAAGGAATCCTCCTGTCTAAGGCCCCAAGATATTCCATTTCATCCTACCCAGTTTCCCCTGCACCTAAAAGTCCACCTTCCACACCCAACATAAATGAAACAAAGAAGAAGAAAATTCACCGGAAAAAATAGGCGCCTAGACATTCCGTTGTGGTGACCGTAACCTAGGTTTAAGCTGGCATTCAGCAACTAGGTGATATATCTGAGTTTCTAACATTGCAAGGAAGCTTGGCTAACATGTGTCTTCTTTAGGAAACAACCTGGGAGACTGAACACGCTTGCCTAAATTCATATGCATCTGACAGCAAGGATGCTTTAAAAAAATCAGTAAGTTTATTGCGCTAACCAAAGTTCCTATCAAATATGTTAAAATGTACCTAATAATGTAGTAACCTAGTAATAACCAAGTAATGTAAAAGTGTCTCAAAGGTTCCCAAAACTTTAAAGCTAGAAATCTAATCGAACATTTTGCACTGAAGTAGATTCCTACTACGCTACAATTTAGCAAAGAATAGCGTCAAGCAGAGGATAACAGATATTCAGAGACAAAACGATTTAAGCAATGTTCCTTTTTTTTTCTAACTCTGGACGAACGGAGATATTTGTCTCTCCCAGCTAGGTATCAAACTCATCTCGAGATACCATCTCATAGAAGAGCGTTTACCCTGGCCCAAAATCGCATTCTGCCACCCGCCGTTCTGCAAGGGAAGTTTAGATGGGTCCCACTGGGCGACAGACTATAAGTCCAGAGAAGTAGAGACCATTGAACATGTGCTCTTCCGATGCTGTTTCTATGAGGACATACGAAACGATCTTATTCATACAATATTGGTCAATTTCCCAGGACAATCTGCAGATTTCTATATAAAATGGCTTCTCTCAGACTCCAATTCATATGTGACAGCCAAGGTGGCAAAATTCTGTGCTAACCCCATTAAGATTCGGTCCGCCCAAATTAGTGGCACCCAAACTATTTCATGACAGAGTTAGAGAAGAAACTGACTTATTATTTGATGCAGTTCATTTATCTGATGTAGTGTAATTATTGCCCAATTATTTTTTACACAATGAAATAATGACGATAAATCTTGTCAGATTAAAATTTTAGAATATATTTTAAATTGTATTTCTGATCGATTCTATGTTTTAATATATGTGTGCTGGTCGTTGACCATAATAATTTTTTGATTTGATTTGATTTGACACACAGATAATTATGAAATTATTGTGAGGTTTAATAAGTTAACTGTTTATATTTGGACAACTTTTCTGTTGTACTTTATTGGAAGGAGAAAAATAATAATTTCCTTAATAACAATTTAAACAATTTATTTAAACAAAACAGTAACATTATAGTATATGTATCCGTGTTTGTTAACTGATATGGTTAAACAATTTAAAAAAACACTTAGACTGAGTTTTAGCACACATGAAAAACTGCACACAAACACCCAGTAACAGTTCAAACATTTTAGAAGGAAACAATGTTGCCTAAATTCATAATTTCCTGGTTTGGGATAAAAACAAAATCTGCCAGGCTTCTACAGCATTGAATATAATTTTCCCGAGGTGTTCTCCACCAGCTCAAAAGGGAATCTGCAAGTGGTGAAGGATAGATTAATTTCCTCAAATTATAGTCACTGCTTACTCAATTCCTCATCAAACTGAATTTGCCCATCACTAATCAGAGGCCAAGTGTAAGGTTCTCGGTTAGTTGCTCATGAGTAAGCAGCCAGAACTCCGCTGTTTCCTTTAATGATTTTATTGAGCAAACTAAAAGTTCATGTCTGTATCAAGCGGTGTCAGAATCTGGGAATGGCCCCTTCCGGTTCTGACCCCAACAAATGAGTTTCGGTATACAAAAACCCCGCCTCCCATCCTTTCTTTTCACCCCACGACGTCATTGGGGCGATGGAAATTGCGTTCCCCCTGTATCGCCCTCGGGACTGTGGGAGTGCTGGGACTCCCTTGCATTCCCAGAGCCTCTACTCCCCTTCCCCTGTGAACTCTGCCCCTCCTCGCTGGATGTCTCACCGCTCCTCTCGCTACCAGAGGAGGTGCTGCTGGCAAGGTTCTGCTGGGGCTCTCTGTAACATCCGGAGAGCCCTTCCACCCCCTTGCGCTGCATCGGGGACAGGTCCCTGTCACCCAGGGTTATGTTGTATTCATGATACAGCTCCTTCTTCACCTGTCTCATCTCTCTGATGGAGGGAAAATGCAGCAAAGGCTCTCATGCCACTACGGTAAACCCCCCCAGAGGGAAAATGAATCGCCGTACTACAGAATATTATTATACAACTTGCAAAATGGCCACGCTCCTAGTTGCCTGTGGCAAGTGAGAACTGCTCCCAGACAACCACACATACAGATGTTCATAAACAGGCAGAGAGTGAATCCTTTCTTGTGGGTCTCTGATGTACTCAAAAGATTAATAACAGGCACGTGAAGGCTGGAGGTTAGAGAACTGTTGTACAGTTGCTTGGAAGACTGGTTACCTTAAGATAACCGTCTGGACCAGGCATCCCCAACCTTCGGCCCTCCAGATATTTTGGACTACAATTCCCATCATCCCTGACCACTGGTCCTGTTAGCTAGGGATCATGGGAGTTGTAGGCCAAAACATCTGGAAGGCTGCAGGTTTGGGGTGCCTGGTCTGGACCGTCTAGAGGAGCTGGGAGCACTGTTACAGTGGCAGAGCTTCATGCACTGGCACCAGGGGGGTGGAGAGCAGGCGGGGGCGGGGCTGGCGTGTGTCCCGGGGGCGTGACGCACTGCCTGTGGGGGCATGGCACCCAGCGCAGGTGGGGGTGCAGCCGCAATGGCACCCCACCGGGATCACGCCAGCGGTGGTAGTGCGCTCCCCCTTCACTCCCCTTCCTCCACCGGTGCACTGTTATACAATGGTTCTGCTCCTTCCTCCTGGGCAGTGTCCAGAAAGTGGTGTTGGGGGATGAGCGTTCAGACCCCTGGGCTCTCACTTGTGGGGTGCCTCAGGGTTCTGTCCTCTCCCCCATGCTTTTTAACATCTACATGAAGCTGCTGTGAGAGATCATCAGAGGGTTTGGGCTGGGTGTTCATCAGTATGTGGATGATACCCAGTTCTACCTCTATTTTAAATCAGAACCAGCGAAGGCAGTGAAGGTCTTGTGTGAGTGTCTGGAGGCAGTTGGAGGATGGATAGCAACTAACAGATTGAGGTTGAATCCTGACAAGACAGAAGTACTGTTTTTGGGGGGACAGGGGTGGGTGGGTGTGGGGACTCCCTGGTCCTGAATGGGGTAACTGTGCCCCTGAAGGACCAGGTGCACAGCCTGGGAGTCATTTTGGACTCACAGCTGTCCATGGAGGCGCAGGTCAATTCTGTGTCCAGGGCGGCTGTCTACCAGCTCCATCTGGTACGCAGGCTGAGACCCTCCCGGCCCGTGGACTGTCTCACCAGAGTGGTGCATGCTCTGGTTACCTCCCGCTTGGACTACTGCAATGCGCTCTCCGTGGGGCTACCTTTGAAAGTGACTAGGAAACTGCAATTAATCCAGAATGTGGCAGCTAGGCTGGTGACTGGGAGTGGCCGCTGAGACCCGGTACATTTCCGAGCACAATTCAAAGTGTTGGTGCTGACCTTTAAAGTCCTAAACAGCCCAGTATCCCTGAAGGAGCATCTCCACTCCCACTGTTCAGCCTGGACACTGAGGTCCAGCTCTGAAGGTCTTCTGGCAATTCCCTCACTGCAAGAAGTGAGGTTACAGGGAACCAGCCAGAGGGCCTTCTCAGTAGTGGCACCCACCCTGAGGAACGCCCTCCCATCAGATGCCAAGAAAATAAACAACTATCTGACTTTTAGAAGACATCTGAAGGCAGCCCTGTTTAGGGAAGTTTTAATGTTTGATGTTTTATTGTGTTTTTAATATTCTGTTGGGAGCCGCCCAGAGTGGCTGAAGAAACCCAGCCAGATGGACGGGGTATAAGTAATAAATAAAATTATTATTATTATCATCATCATCATCATCATCATTTTAAAACAAACCAACCCTTCATCTATGAATATTCCTAAATTTGATGTACTGAAGCATTTACCTTATTTAAAAGGCAATTAATGTCTCACATGCACACATTTACATAAACTGCACAAGCAACCAAGAGTATGAAGCTTCACAACTGAGTCTTAGCTTTCCATATGTTTCCATATGCACACACTTTTGGTGGACTGCTCAAAAATAAGATGGCTACATGCATAGGAAATCAATTTAGTGTATCCAGTATCCTGCCATTCCCCTGCGCTGCCCTTCTTGCAAGAGAGGTGCCTCGCCAACCATTTAAGAGAAGGTCCTGCCCAACACAGTGTGAGCCAAACTGAGAAACTCAACAAACACTCCAGGATATTTTTGCAATGAAGCAATCGCAGAGGAGCAGCAGGAGACATCATGAAATAGGTTTAACACAGGGGGTAGCAGCAAAGTAAACAAAGAGGTAAACAAAAAACTGGAAAGCTCTTCTTTCTTTCCTCACAAAAACGAGGGGGGGGTTTTATTTTCTGGTGGTGTTTATGTTGTTGGTTCTGCCTAAATAGCTTGGTTCGAATCCCCGTGACGGGGTGAGCTCCCGTTGCTCGGTCCCAGCTCCTGCCAACCTAACAGTTCGAAAGCGCAAATAGGTACCGCTCCGGTGGGAAGGTAAACGGTGTTTCCGTGCGCTGCTCTGGTTCGCGCCAGAAGTGGCTTAGTCATGCTGGCCACATGACCTGGAAGCTGTACACCGGCTCCCTCGGCCAGTAAAGCGAGATGAGCGCCGCAACCCCAGAGTCGTCCACGACTGGACCTAATGGTCAGGGGTTACCTTTACCTTTACCTTTTTGCTTGCTTGCCCTCCCTCCCTCTGATAAAAAGGGAGAGATTGGTGGGATGAGGGCTTGGGGGTGGAGGGGAGAAGATTTAGCTGGCTGCCTTATGCTGAAATGGGAGGCTGAGTTCTATGTGAAATGATGGGGAGGTGTTTTTCGGTAAGCAGTGCTAGCAATGTGTGTCTACTCACAAGCAAGCCCTACTGAATTCAATGAGGCTTACTCCCAGGAAAGTAGAAGTTTAGTTGAACTCAGTGGGGCTTATACATGCATAGATTCCACTTGGACCTCTGAGTGGGGAAGCAGTTGCAACTTGACTAGTAAATCACTTAAACTACTCTTAAATTAGTTGAAAATATATTAAATATGTTATACTGAAGTTTGTTTAATATTTTTATGAAACCTACTACTTTACATTTTAAGACCCTCCACTGCCACAGGGAGGCACAGCAAGGCCCTCCGCCACCGTAGATATATATTGTGATATTTAGCTGGTGATATATCGTGATGTCGAAAATCAGATATCGTCCAGCCCTCGTGCACATCTCATTTGACTCCTCTCAATAACAAAGCAGCTCAATTGAACAAACGCATCCACTTTTCTTGCTTGGATTCGCAAACAAGACTTTTGCTAGTTCAGTTGCCAACATGACAGCATAAGTTAACAGCCTGAAATAAAAATAAATTGCTTGTCTAATTGCCTGGAAATGATTTTTATTCATCATAGGCAATACAAATTGGATTCAGAGTGGCTGTGAGGAACAGTTTGGGCCAAAAGGAGAGAAAGAAAGAGAGGGAGGGAGGGAGGGAGAGAACACACACAGTGGTGAAAGGAAAAATTCATTACACCCAATTATTTCTAGCCTGTGAAATTTCACTATTCCAGTCAAAGGTGCTGTGAGGAGATCAGGAATGTCTCAGAGAGGGCCATTCAGAACAAACCCTTTCCCTCAGTAGCATGGAAATTGCAACATGGACCCAAACTTTTTTGCAGGATCCTTTGCCACACACCCAAACTGTCCACTTCTAACTGAGTGAGAAAGTAAGAGGAGGAAAGGGTAAGGAGCCTATAACAGGGGTCGACAAGGTTTACCTTGCAAGGGCTGGTTCACTCCAGCGGAGATCACTCTGTGGGCCGGATCACGTGCACTCGCAATTTCCAGCGTCTGCACAGACACGATTTCCGGCGCTGCAGAAGGGAGTCCCCGACTGCGCCGGTAAATGACCCCTGTGGGCCGCTTGTGTTGCTGACCTCTGCCCTATAATAATTGAGGGAGAGTATAAAATGTGTGCTAATTTTAAGTAAGTGAAGAGGTATGAAGGACTTTACAAAACAAGGCATTTATGTGGTACCTAGCTTGTGACATGACCAAAAAACTCCTATTTCTTCAAAATCAGATATCTGAACTCCAAGCTGTTGAAAATAACAATTTCCCCACAACTAATAAATTACATTTTCATCATTTGCATTTGTACATTATATCATCACAAGACCCTGCGCCCAACTTCATTCATTCTGGCTATCAGTTTCAAACAACTACTCCATCAGTGCAGCTGTAGGATTTGAAAAGAGGTTGCTCGTCTCTTGTCCCTCCCTTCAGCTCAAAGTATTGTCTTCTTTCCCCCGTTATTACTTCCTCTCTGTGCAGCTGAACTGCTTAGTGCTCACTGTCAATAAAGCAAGCATTTCAGTACAGTCGCACCTCGGTTTTGGAACAGCCTAGTTCTCGAACGTTTTGGCTCCCAAATGCCACAAACTCGAAAGTGATTGTTCCGGTTTGAGAACGTTCTTTTCAAACGCGAACATCCGACGGGACTTCCGCAGCTTCGGACTTGGCTGCAGGAGATTCCTGCAGCCAATCAGAAGCTGCGCTTTGGTTTTCTAATGCTTTGGAAGTCAAACAGACTTCCGGAACGGATTCCGTTCGACTTCCAAGGTATGACTGTCATCCAAAGAGAGGAACTACCTGCAACTTCAGGTGAATGGGGTAGTTAGGAAACAGTTAATTCAGCAACACAAGGGACTCACAACTTTAAAGCAGGGTTTAAAAAATAAATACCAACATATAGTTTATCTGTGTGGTGCTTACTCAAGCAATTTATTAAACGTACTGGCAAACAACCAGGGATGCTACTGTTGGTAACTGAGGAACTGAGGAAACCTTGACACTTGAGTAAGAGCAAGCAGTAACTTCCCCAGGGGTGAAAGTAATGCTTTTCCCCAAGTTATCCACACACACACACCCCACACACACCTCTGAGCCACCAGCCTAACCAACATTTTGAGATACAAACCCTGTAGCACATCTACCAGTCACCAAAGGCCCTTTTTCTCCAAAGCTGCTATCCTGTTTTTACTTTTATTTTTGTAAGTTTTCATCCTAAGATTATGAGATTCATTCAGAGAGAATGAATGAAAATAGGGCACTGATTTTCCCCAACGTATTCGCAGCATGTCAACTTGTGTCGATACGTATTCTGTTGTGTAGTCTGGCACTGAGAAAAGAAAACCACAGAACAGTCTGCAGGTTTGCGCCCCAGTTTGAAGAGTACAAAGCTCTCTTCGTGTGACTTCATGGGCTTCTGGGGGGAGAGAGGGAATTAATTTGGGGAGGCAACAAAGTAAAGGAATGGAGAAATCACAAGGAAGAACCAACGCTCAAAAGCAAGAGCATTGGGGTTTGCTCCCAACTGACACTTCCAAGGAATTCAGTAGGACTAAATTCCAAATCAGCATGTTTCAGAGAATTGCTGAATTGCAGCAGATCTACTGAAACGCAACACAAGAGAATTTGCCAAAAGAAAATAATCTGGAGCTATCACAGTGGTTCTAATCCCATTGTACACATTTTATAGACTGGTGAACTGCGGCACACTAATCCACAGCTACTGGGATTCACATTTGAGCTGGAATTTGAATGCCCTTCCCTCTGCCACACACCACACATCATCAGTTGCTCCAAATGTCTTGTAGAGACATATCATTTTGCACAGGCTTTTCCTGACTCACAGGTTCAGACTTCCTGCTTTTATTTGCATGAATTCCCTGAAATCCAATTTTTATATGCTTTTATACAACTGTTTTACTGGTTTTAGGTTGTCTTTTTGTATTAATGATCTTGCTTACTGGTTTTATGTTGTACACCACTTAAGAATTTTAATTGTTCAGCAGTTTATAAATATTTTAAATGAATAAATAAAACTGAACAAATCCCACACTGAAGACTACATGCTATACACAATCCAGCAATTTTATTTGTTTTATGTATTTGTTTCATAAAATGTATATACCACTTGATTGTAAAAACTAACAAATCTCAAAGTGACTAAACATTCAAAAAATAATTAATAATTAAGAGTCGACAATAAGCTAAAAGTAGATTAAAACACAATGTTCTACAAATCTGGGTGCATTCTACATTATCCACGCTGTTCTCCCACCGGGGAATTTTTCAGTCACTCTGACATTATACTATATTACTAATTCAGTTCAGCAAAGAAGAAAATCCTCTGCTTAACAGAAATGAGAAGAAAGTGATAGGCAAACTGCAAGGCAGCCCTTTTTTCAGGCAAGTCATTAAAACCCAACCATTACTGTGCTTGGTCATGAGGACAGGAGCTGATCATTCTGCATTCAGTGACCCCATCATTGCCTACTAGGTGTGTGAATATTGCTACATTGCTGATCTCCCTAACAAAGTACATTCTATTTGAATATAAAGATAGTATTTCTCACTATAGGACTGAACCACCAGACTTCCTAATATTTTAAATCAATAAAAAATATGTTTAAGGTAGCAGGCACCATAACACCCTGTGCCAATAAACTCTACTGATTCAACATGTGCTGCAAGAGCCAGTGTTGCAAAATGGTGAAAGCCATAATCCTACACACACTTTTGTGGCTGTCAATCCCCTTAAAGTCTGTGGGGCTTCTGTCTTAGTCAATATCCACAGGACTGCCATTTAAGAGCTGTGGACCAAGAAGCTTCTGGCTCTGCTATGAACTTAATGCAGCCTGGTTCATATGTCACACTAAGCCAGGGGTAGGCAACCTAAGGCCCGTGGGCCGGATGTGGCCCAATCGCCTTCTCAATCCGGCCTGTGGGCAGTCCGGGAATCAGCATGTTTTTACTTGAGTAGAATGTGTCCTTTTATTTAAAATGCATCTCTGGGTTATTTGTGGGGCACAGGAATTCATTTTGCCCCCCCCCAAAAAAATAGTCCAGCCCCCAACAAGGTCTGAGGGACAGTGGACCGGCCCATGGCTGAAGAAGGTTGCTGACCCCTGCACTAAGCCAAGCACAAGATCTGGGAGACGAGATCACAGTCACTTGCTCCTCCCCTGCTGCGCTGCGCATGCCATCCAAACCCAGTCTTGTGCTTTAGCTCTCCTAGACAAAAAATGAACTGTAAACCACAGGACAAACCTTGGTTAGCACTCATAATCGGTCTGGAGAGAGCCACACTACAGTACAAGCCAAGGTTTGGAAGCCATTATATAGCTTAGTGAAGTGCAAATGAAGAGCCGAAGAGAAGCAACGAGGGTGCTCTGGCAGAGGTAGAGGGGGGGCGGGGGGGAGCCCGGTGGGGTGCCATCGTGGCTGCCCCCCGCTGGGCGCCACACCCCCGCAGGCAGCGCACCATGCCCCCCAGGACGCACACCAGTCACACCCCCACCTGCTCTCCGCCCCCAGTGCTGGAGAATGAAGCTGTGTTCATGCTAAGACACGGTTTATGATTAGTATGGTTGTTAATTAAATTTCTACACTGCCTTTCATTCAAAGATCACAGGGTAGTTTACAATATAAAAGCACAAAAACACACCAGAATAACAAACAAAAACAGTAAGAGAACCCCCCCCACACACACACAGTTTAAAAGGCCATACACTGTTTAATAAGCCAAAGGCCTGGGAGAAAAGGGGCACTTTTCCCTGGTGCCTAAAGATATGTAACAAGGGTGCCAGGCAAGCCTCCCTGGAGAAAGCATTCCACAAATGGGGGGGGCACTGCAGAAAGGGCCCGTTCTCGTGCTGCCACCCTCTGGACCTCTTACGGGGGAGGCACACAAAGAAGGTACTCAGATGATGATCGCAGGGTCCGGGTAGGTCCATACTGAGAGAGTATTGGGGTACTGAGCTGTTGAAGGCTTTATAAGTCAAAACCAACACTTTGAATTCAGCCCAGAAACTGACTGGCAGCCAGCGCAGTTGATCAGGATCGGTGAAATATGCTCAAGCCATCCTGCCCCAGTGAGCAACCTGGCCGCTGAATTTTGCACCAGCTGAAGTTTCCAAACTACCATCTTCAGAGGCTGCAGCCCCTTAGTGTGTCAAGCCTTCAGTATCAGCTCCATCTCCCTATCTGCAAAACAGGTGGTGATACGGATCAACCTTGCAGGGTTCTTATAAGGATTACTGAAACAGACTCCTCTAAAACGCTCTAAACACTTGAAAAGTTTTATAGAATTTGTAATGATTAAATCCCTTTTGTTTTATATTTGCTGCCTCTCAGTGTATGGATAACAGCTCAACCCCATCACGAATACATCCCACCAATTTCAGCGGGGTTTGATCCCAAGCAAATGTGCCGAGAATTGCATATTTGGACAGAGAATAATTTTTCATTCTTTCAACAAAGCTTGTGGTGTTACAATCATCTTGGGCCTACAGTTAAAGCCTCTTCTTTTTTCACCAAAAAGCCCAGAACAGTAGGCCTTTCTCAAAAGATGATCCACACCCATATAATTTTAATTATCCAGTTTCTTTGTTTGTCTTGGAGGTGTTTAAATGCAACCACATTCTTTGCAATAAATGGAGATTGTACTGACACCTTAAACAGCAGCGCATGAGGCTATGCCAACAATTTAAGTATCACCTGGGCTATTTGATTTAACAGATTAGTTTGTTTCCACAATGCAACCACACCAACTAAGATGTAATGTTGTCTGACCTTTATACAAGGTAGTCATTTCCAACAGCCAAAGAGGTACAACAACACACACACATGTGCATTCATGTTATGTGAATTATGGATTCCACAAATCACCAGTGCAGATCTTTCCATCAACTTTTTTTTTTTTTTTACAAACTGTGAACATTTAATAAAGCAAGCTACATCCACCAGCAGGTTTAAAGCCTTGATACTTTTGCAAAGCATTTCTAGATCAGAAATTAACTCAATGGCTTACAGAGCGTTTTTCAGTAAGCCCTTCTCTACTCCCAAATTGCTTAGCTTTCCATTTGTGTGCAGAGAACTCTGTTGCAGCTACAACTGTGCCATGGGGCTTACATGAAGCAATGGTGTAGGGCCGTAACTCCTATTGCAAGTCAAACTCTAGTTTAGCAAGACCCAGAGAGAACCAGACTAATATACAGTCTTACCTTGGAAGTCGAAGGGAATCTCTTGCAGCCAATCAGAAGCCGTTCGGGTTCAAAAAGAACATTCGCAAACCGGAACAATCACTTCCAAGTTTGCAGCATTCAGGAGCCAAAATGTCTGAGTTCTAGGGCATTCGACAACCAAGGTACGACTGTATTAGAGTCAAGTATTATTTCAATTTAGCGATACGGTATTTGCAACTAAAAACAACAACAAATTAAGCAATGCAGAATTTGTGGCTGCCCAAAGCACAAATTCTCATATTTATTTTCCTGGGACCTATAATTGTAAACATAATTGATGGCATTAATATCACAACTGATTCCTCCCCCCACCCACCTCTTTGCCAAACACTTGCCTGCAAGAAGTAAAAACAGACATTATCTGATATGATAGCCATGTTCAAATATATCAAAGGATGTCATATAGAGGAGGGAGAAAGGTTGTTTTCTGCTGCTCCAGAGAAGCGGACACGGGCAATGGATTCAAACTACAAGAAAGAAGATTCCACCTAAACATTAGGAAGAACTTCCTGACAGTAAGAGCTGTTGGACAGTGGAATTTGCTGCCAAGGAGTGTGGTGGAGTCTCCTTCTTTGGAGGTCTTTAAGCAGAGGCTTGACAGCCATCTGTCAGGAATGCTTTGATGGTGTTTCCTGCTTGGCAGGGGGTTGGACTGGATGGCCCTGGTGGTCTCTTCCAACTCGATGATTCTATGAAATAGTTCGCTGTGCAGTGAAGGACATGTCCAAGGCTATTAAAGTGCCTCTGTCCTGGCAAGTTAAACTATTGACAAGCTCATGTGGCCTAAGGAGACACCACCAGAATAATCTGCCGCCTTTTCTGTTTCAGGCAAAGTGAGTTTTATAGTCTCACCTCAATTCGCTTCTAAATGACCCCACCTTTTTCTTTATAAGGGGGGGGGCGCGATATTTATCATTCTGCACACCCGAGACTCGACTCTGCAAATACTTTTAAGTCATAGATGGTCAAGTGTTGCATTACTGAAAGCAGTGCTAGAAACCCAAATATATAAGCCAATCACTAAATGGCACCTTAAACCTAAGTTACAGCTGCCACAACAGAATGTCTAGGTGCCTTTTTGCCATGAAATTATTACAATTACTATTACTTCATAGCTATACAACTCTCTATTTTTTTTAGAAAAATCTCAAAGTGGTTTACAGTACATTGAAACATCAAATAAAACAATCCAGAATAAGACAAATCCAAGCTTCAAGGAAAATATTTCAGATCCTCCTCATTTTGCTTACGCCATATTTATTTACCTACTCATGGCAGACGCGCACCAGGAAGCCAGTGTGGTGTAGTGGTTGGAGTGTCAAACTAGGATCTGGGAGAGCAGAGTTCAAATCCCCAATCCATCATGAAGCTCACTGGGTGGCCTTGGGCCAGTCACAGCCTCTTAACTTACACCACAGGGTTGTTATAGGGATGAACCATGTGCTCCTCGGAGGAAAAAGTGGATATAAAAGCAATAATTTAAAAAAAAAAATCCTTCCAGTAGCACCTCAGAGACCAACTAAGTTTGTTATTGGTATGAGCTTTCGTGCTACCAATAACAAACTTAGTTGGTCTCTTAAGGTGCTACTGGAAGGATTTTTTTTTTTTTTTTTACTACGGCAGACCAACACGGCTACCTACCTATAACTGGCAATCAGTAAGTTCTTCTGATTACCTGCTTAAGAAAGCTGGGGGGTAGGGCAGCCAGGTGGAGATGTCAGTTGCCAACCTGGCAACCATAGATCTCCACGTGGTCACAACTGGACCAGAACCAGTCGCAGAACACACCTGACGTCTGGGGGATTTTGAACACTGATTGAGAGACATTCAAATCCTCAGGTTCTATAACCAATGTTGATGGTAGACACAAGCCAGGAGCAGATAAGCCCAAGCCTTACCCTCCAAACCCAAGCGGAGATTTTTTGATCATTCAGGTTGTCTGGCGCTCGGTCAGCTTCTATGCATTCAAAGATCCACAATGACTCAGCTACAGGGCTGTGTACTAGATGCCACATCACATCATCATCATCGTTGCAATCACAGTGGCCTTAAGTAGAAATAAATGCAGAAATCTCATTCCTCAGTAAATCCTGCTACAGATCGTAAGATGCCAAGGCACAGAAGATACTCTGAAGGACTGGTTGGCTATACTGCCCAAAGTCAATACAGCCTTAGAATACTTCAGTGCTGTTATATAAAGGTAAAGGGACCCCTGAACGTTAGGTCCAGTCGCAAACGACTCTGGGGTTGCGGTGCTCATCTCGCTCTATAATAATAATAATAATAATAATAATAATAATAATAATAATTTTATTTGTACCCCGCCCATCTGGCTGGGCTTCCCCAGCCACTCTGGGCAGCTCCCAAACAAATGTTAAAACAATACAGCATTAGATATTAAAAACGTCCCTAAACAGGGCTGCCTTCAGATGTCTCTTAAAAATAGGATAGCTGCTTATTTCTTTGACATCTGATGGAAGGGTGTTCCACAGGGTGGGCGCCACTACCGAAAAGGCCCTCTGTCTGGTTCCCTGTAACCTCACCTCTCGCAATGAGGGAACCGCCAGAAGGCCGAGGGAGCCGGCGTTTGTCCGCAGACAGCTTCCGGGTCATGTGGCCAGCATGACTAAGCTGCTTCTGGCAAACCAGAGCAGCGCACGGAAATGCCATTTACCTTCCCGCTGGAGCGGTACCTATTTATCTACTTGCACTTTGATGTGCTTTCGAACTGCTAGGTTGGCAGGAGCAGGGACCGAGCAACGGGAGCTCACCCCGTCGCGGGGATTTGAACCGCCGACCTTCTGATCGGCAAGCCCTAGGCTCTGTGGTTTAGACGACAGCGCCACCCGCATACCTATATATATATATGTGTGTGTGTGTGTGTGTTATATATGGCTCTATAAACTAGCAAATTGATGGGGAAGGGTCGACTGGAACAGTGGAAAGGGTTTCCTGGCAGAATAATGCATACTTCTTTCCTAAGTGAAGGTTTCTTTCCCCTCCCAGAATGCTTAAACTTTATTTCACCTGCTGCTTCCTCACCCACAACATGCATCTTCCTTCCACTCACAGCATGACCAAAACACATCAGGAACATGTCTGTGGGGAATGCATACGGGATGACTTGCAGCAGGAAACCAACAGGCCCTTCCCTTCCCTTCCCTTCCCTCCACTGCTCTGCAGCTGTTCATTGGCAATCCATCTTCCAAGCCCAGGCCTGCTGCCAAACCTCTTAAGCACAGACCTGATTCAGAAAAGAGATCATGTACTTCCGACACCAAAAGTAATACCCACTACAACAACTCTTGTTACTTCCAAACTTGTGGTGTTTCCAAGATACCTACAGAGTACTTCAAAAAGTGGGTTTGCATGAGGAACCCTTTTCAACAATACACTGAATAACTACATTATCCCAAGAAACAGTACCATGGGAAAATAAAAACCCATCTGTACAATGGCACGACCAAAGATTAAACTAGGCACCCCCTCAAACAATGAAACAAGCCTTTTTTCTGAGAAAAAGCAGCAAATTAGCTGGCAAATAAAATTAGACCCCCCCCCCCAAAAAAAATACAACTTTTAAAGCAAATACTTTTCCTGAGCAATTTATTTTCCTCTTGTACATAAATAATGTTTACTTTCCATGACATTATTCAGCTCTCAGCAGGTCTGTCTTGATCGCTGATAATTGAAGGGTCAGTGGCTCCCAAGAATTAAATGGCCTGGATATACTGCATCCCAATATCCAACTGTACAATGAAATTCATTCTGCTACAGGACATGGTCTAAAAGCAGAGTTATAAGCAGAGTTATAAGCAGGAGTATGGCACTGGAGGTCAGTATGCATTACTTCCTGCTCTGCAATCCCTGACAAAGACAAACAAACATTAAATTACAAGGAAGCATTTGCTAACAAAAATGGAAATGCGATGAAACCCACAATTGTTCTAGCAGAACCATTTGAACCTGAATCAGAAGCACAATTTTTAAATAAATGTACAGTTGTCTGTGATAAGGAAGCTCTCTCAGCAACTGATTTCCTGGTGTTTAATATATGAAGCTTCTTAATGCAGTGCCTAAATACTCTTTCCATCCCCAGGACGTTGCAATATTTGAAAGGGGAGCTGTTTTACTTTTTGGCAGAACTGACCATTATGAATGCATAAGTGACTCAAGCAAAAGTTATTAAATCCCAAACAGTTTTGGTTACTAGTGGGGGGAAAGGGAGCGAACAGCTGTATTCTGCCTTGTACCTGCACGGCTCTAATTAGAAATATTCATATGAAATGCTCCTATCTAAGGAATGCAGGGAAATTTGGCTTTGTCCACATCTGAATGCAAGCCTGCCTAATTTAAACTTCTCCAAACAATGTAAGAACCAAAGTACAGCAACCCTTTGAAATTCACACTTCTCCAGATGTTGCAGTGCACTTCTTTAACCCAAACCTGGGTACAAAAATGCATGTATTAGGGGAAGGTGTGCAAAATAGAAGCAGCCTATAATGGCAAAAGCAACTAACAAAATGCTTATGGGATTATGGGAAATTGCTTGCATTATACATGGGGTTTGTTCCCCATCTCTGGCTTGCAGAGAAGTCCAAACACATAAAAAGTTGAAACCTTTGCTCCTGCTTGTTAAATGAAGGTAGACGGTACTTAAAGAAATCAGAATGAGTTTCAGACAAGACATAATCCTGCAGCCCAAAGGTCTGCCATTTAAGGTTTCTGCAGGGGAAAGGAGCAAGCTGTATCAGGAGTTCACCTCAGTTTTTACCTGTGTTAACCAAAGTCAGTACAAACCCCATCAGCAAAGGGTAGCCAAATGGATGCATTGGGCAGCCAAATAACGTGCCTCTAAACAGTCACTCAAATACACCTGCCATTATAGGCTGTCCCTCAGCACAAGAAATAGCAGTATCTGTCAGCTCCTTATCTCCCAGTTTTTCAGTGGCCTTAGCAAATAATGTTGTCCTGCAAATTATGAAAGCAAAAGGTAACAGGTTTACTCAGCCTCTGTAAATTCCAGATTATTTGCTAATGAGATTTGGGCGGCAGGGGGGGGGATAAGCCCCTTCATTCTTTGTACAACGGACAATAAAGAAGCGAGAGCACCAAATTTCATTGGAGCCAAATACACAAAACACTTACCGGTACAGTATTATATGTGGAATACAAGGCAGAGCAATATTCACCAACATTTTAAGCCTTTTCGTGGATAGATTTTAAGTTTAAAATGTGAAAAAGCAGTACATTTTGAAAACATTTATTACTATTTTCTACACAGTAAACATATAAATTCAATATAGAAAATATATAAACTATATAGTTTATTTTTATTTTTTTATTTTAGCAACCCATCAGACTTTTTTATTAGGCCCAGTGCATTTATACCAGCAGATGTAAATGCCACAGATATGGAAGTTCCTCAGACATGACCAAATCACAGGAGGAGCGACTGGCCATTTCTTCACCACCCACAAATGGCAGCCTTGCTTTGACCCTATCCACACCACAGCCATGTCAAGGACCACAAGTTAGGTTTTCTGCAAGCTGATGTGATCCCATCCACTTTCAACACCAACCTCCTGAGACACTGAAGGATCCAACCATATCGCAAAGTTACGTTGGCATAGCAACCCACAGGCCCATCATGGTGTTATTTTTACCAGAGGCCTCCACTCCCATAGAGACAAGCATTATTTGCTAAACACAGAAGCAAAGACTCCAGCATGCCTCACTTGCTCCCCGAGTTCCTGCACCACAACCCTAAACGCTGTTTTATGACATGGCGCTGCAGACTCCATTCTGAAGCACCCACCCAGAAGCAGTTGGGTCCTGCTGGTGCTCCTGCATTGACCTCCCCGCCATCTTGCTCCTGTCTCCCAGTAAGAGGCAATGCACAACTGCTGAGAAGAAAGCGTTGTGGCTCTGACCTCAGCAGGTGAGCATATGCTAACCTTTCCTGCCCTCACACATACCCTCCCCCACCCACAAAAAATAGTGCGGTGGTCACGGTGGGAGAAATCTGCTGGGCAATAGAAAGAGATCTCTGCAGAAAAGCAGAGTTTGAGAGCATCGGCTTCAGTGCGGATGTTGCAGAGTACTGTATGTTGCAAGATGACACTATGCACAGATGCCACCTAGTACCAAACCCCAGAGTCTGTTGCAATGCACAAAGTTAAAAAAAAGGAATAGTTTTCCGCCACTGAATATTATTGCACAATAAAACATAAACCCTGCTGTGCTTTGCTGCCACCATAACATGGACTATTAAACCAAAAGCATGACATGAGTTTTCAAAACAAATAATTGCATGGTGAAAAACAGAAATCATAATCTTTGTGTCATGTCGTCCAGCAGCCTCCTATTCAGACACTTGGTAATATACCTGTAAATTACAACTTTTAACAATACCAGTGCTTAAATCTTCCTTCCTGCCAACCTCACAATACAATTTCAGACAACTTGCCCAGGTCTTTAACCTTTGCCAAAAGCTAATCACAGTAATTAACACACCTTCCAAAGGTACACACCCTCAGAATGCAGAGTGCAAGGGGGGGGAGAATGTATCAACTTTATTTATATTACTACTAAATATATGTCACAACTAAATCTTTATAAAAGATGAAAGCCTGACCACATGCAAGCTCTGCCATAAGAGACAAGCGTAAGGCAAGGACTACATATGACCACAGTGATTTGCGTAGGTGAGTCTGGAGCACATCTCCACACTGTAATGTGTTATGTGCAGCTCTATCCTTCAATTAATGGTTAGACCTTTCTTTTTATAATGAAAGAATCATCTGGCCACTTACTCTGTATGTTATTAAAGCCTGTGTTTTGTGTTCTTTACACGGAAATACTATTAATTATACCCTTGAAGAGCTGCAAAAAATTTTTGCTATTGCTTCCAAAAGCAGGCTTGTAAATAACTACTTGTCTGGTTGTCTGTGGTGGGTAAGACTCTTCAAGGCAAGCAGTCAGGATAGCTTTCCAAAAATTGTGTGTGTGATTTGTTTACCATTTTAGTCCACTGGGACAAGTTACCTAACAGAGGTTGTAACATCTCAAAGGGCGGGGAGTAGACAAACATGTGCTGGCTATTATTTAGATGTAACTGGCCTGACAATTTTTGGCAGTGGTGAGGCGTGTCTGCAATCGGTTGTGGTTGCGCCGAGTGGGCAGGTTTGCTTTTGGCAGCTAGCGCACAGACTACTGGTAGCCACGGTGATGTATTGGCGGGCAGGCTGTAGAACGATTGGCATCGGTGACCCCCCCCACACACAACAAAAATAGGGGCCGTATTATACATTGGGGGTGTTATACACAGAAAAATATGGTATGTTCATTTTTCACATGGTCTAGTCCTTCCCCTGCCCACCCCCCTAATATTCTTAAGAGGGTCTCCTCTCCAGTCTTCAGGGTAGTTGGAAGTAGGAAGGCAGAAAAAGTCCGCTTTTCTTTCCTTTCTGCAGTTTTAATCTGAAATCTTAGGTGCAGTACTGCGCCCAGAGGTCAGAAACTGCTCCTGCTAATGAAATTCCCTGTCGCAAAATGTGCCTAGAACAATGGGAAGTTTCAAACGCTGCTTGACTCCCCAGGACCTTGATGAATCAACTGAAGTCTAGTGTCCTAATCAGGAGAAGTAACAGTCCCACTCTATTCGACCTTGATCAGAAAACACCTTGAGTACTATATAATAATATAATAATAATAATAATTTATTATTTATACCCCGCCCATCTGGCTGGGTTTCCCCAGCCACTCTGGGTGGCTTCCAACAAAAGATTAAAAATACATTAAAACATCAGTCATTAAAAACTTCCCTAAACAGGGCTGCCTTCAGATGTCTTCTAAACATCAGATAGTTGTTTATTTCTTTGAAATCTGATGGGAGGGCATTCCACAGGGTGGTAACCGCCAGAAGGTCCTTGGTGCTGGACCTCAGTGTCTGGGCTGAACGATGGGGGTGGAAATGTTCCTTCAGGTATACTGGGCTGAGACCATTGAGGGCTTTAAAGGTCAGCACCAACACTTTGAATTGTGCCCAGAAATGTACTGTATCCAGTCGTGGAATCACAGTTTACGGTATTAACAAGCTGGGATGTGTGTAGAGGAGGGAAACAAAGATGTTCAAAGTCTGGAAACCAAGCCTGATGAAGAACAGTTGGGGGAATTGTGGGTGTTTAGCCTGGAGAAGAGGAGACCAAAAGGAGAGATGACAGCCATCTACCAATATCTAAAGGGCTGTCATATGGAAGTTGGAGCAAGCTTGCTTTCTCCAGCTCCACTGGCTAGGACACAAACCAATGGATTCAAGTTACAAGAAAGGAGATTCCAACCAAACATCAGGAAGAACTTTCTGACAGCTGTTCGATAACAGAATGGACTCCCATGAGAGGTGGTGGTTTTTAAGCAGAGGCCGGATTGCCATCTGCTGATCAGGTTGAGATTCTTGCATTGCAGGGGGTTGGACTAGATGACCCTTCCAGCCCTACAACTCTAAGATCCTATGAGGTCACGTCAGTGTCAAGCAATATGAAGGTTCTGTCTGCACTGCGTAGTCCATTCATGTCACTGAACAACAAAAACATTTCTGCAAACCAGGCCTACAAATTGCATACAGGAGTTGCGTGTGGTGGTTTGACACTGGCCTCTGAAGAGCAAGGGTCAGCCCAGCAGCCTGAGTCTCTGCAGAAAGCCTGGGATGGGGAATCAGGAAGGAGAAGAACCTCTAATACAGTTTTGTGAAGCTCTGAGATAGATACACACTCACATATTTCAATTCTCCACCCAGTGCCATAGACAAAAACAAAAACCTACACTCTTCTCAGCCTACAGGAACACACCAAAAAATACTGGCAGTCCCTAAAGGAACAGAATGTGTATCCCATTAAATCTGAGAGATGGAGGGGAAGTGATGGCATTACTACTTCAGACAGGAGTAAATGCATTCTGTAAACAAACAGGAAAGCCTCATCTGGCCTCTTTGGGAGAGTAAAAATTCATCCCTGTAGTGTAAATACACCCAACAGGGCAAGCGGAGTCTGACATCTACTGTTAAGTCCATGATGGTGTAAACACTGGCAGTCTTACAGCTGCTGCATGTTGAAATGCATTTTCCATTAAGTGTGATGGGGGGGGGGCTTTTTCTAAGATCACCATTAAAGTTCTCATCTCTAGCCAGATATTCCCAATGAGAATCCTCCCCAGACCATTATTCCTGTTGTTTTAACTTCCACAAGCAGAAGACAAAGCTGCATTAATTTCTAACTGTGTTTTTGGTTACTCCCCCCCCACACACACAACCCTTACACTACCGCCAGAAGCTACATGACTGGAATATTTCAGTTAATTTAGTCACCATGATTAGAAGATTCCTCCTATGTGGATTCCAAAGCAGAAAACAAAATCTGCCCAAACAAAAACAAAAAAACAAAAATAGAAATGTTTTTCCGTTCTGTTCCTTGTGAAATAATCGGGGAATGAAGAGAAACACTTTGCTAACTGCTGAATAAAACATCAGGCGAGCCAGGCAGCCTGGGCTTACCTGGCAAAGAGGCATTAGCGAGACCGTGCGGGGGCACAACAGCCCGAAAATGCGAAATAAAAAGGTCAGCGTGAAATGGGGGAGGGGAAGAGAGAGAGAGAGAGAGAGAAGAAAGAGGCCCTCACCTGCACGCACACATAAACAAACAAACAAACAACCCCCCCCAAGCTGCAAAGATGACCGCCCTGGAAACTTGGCATGGAAGGGAAAGCTCGGGGGGGGGGGGGACGGGACCTGGCTTTGCTCGGCTCCCACAACCCAAAGCAAAGGCCAGGCCTCTTTAGCAGCAGAAACGGCAACCTGCCCCCCCCCCCGTCCTTCCATCTCCAGCATCAGCTGCTACTGCAGCGGATCCCGACCCCCCCCCCCTTTTCCGATCCCGCAGGCCTTCATTGTACACATCACACCACATCTCTATCTATCGCAAAGGGGTTCCGGGCTCACCTTGAGAGTCCCCTCCCCGCCGCCTGGCCGGCTGGCCTGCCCCCCCCCCGCCGGCTAGGGGGCGCGCACGGGCGCGCTCGCCCTTCCTCAGCGTTTGCAAGCGGCGCCCGCTGCGCTTCGGCTCCGGGGGGCCTGGCGGCGGCGGCGCTTCCTCGCTCGGCTCGGCTCGGGGAAGCGGGCGGGCGGGGGAAGCTCCTTGGCTCCGGAGAGGAGCAGCCGCGCGGCGGAGGCGGCGAGGTCCGGCGTGTCCTCCGGGGCGCCACCGAGCAGCCGCGACGCGGGAGCTGCCCGCCGAACTCCAGGCAGACAGGCGGGCGGCGGGGTGGGAGGGCAGACAGCAACAGCCCCGGCGGGCGGGCGGGCAGGCGGGCAGGCGGGCGCTGGGCGGCCTCTCCGGGGAGCGAGAGGTGGGGCCAGCCAGCAGCGAGGAAGGGGCGGGCCTGGAAAAGACGAGGAAGGCGAGCGGGCGCGGGAGGGGAAAGGGGGGGGGACGCCGCCCCGACTCGCCCTTCTCGGCCAGCGAGGCTCCTCCCTTCCCGCCCCCGGCCGGCGGAGGCTCCCCGCCGCCACCACACGGGCTTCCTCGGAGGAGCGACCCGGCCGGGGGGGGGGGGCAGCCCTCCAGGGGACGGCGCAGGGCCGCTCCAGGCGCCCGGGAGGGACGTGCCTGGCGCCCGAATGCTTCCCTAGCCTGCAAAACAAGCCCAAGGAAGGAGAGGGCTGCGCTGAGCTCCGCTTGCTGACGAGCTGCTCTTCTCCGTGCAGGAAGCCTTCGGAAATGCTGCGCTCTCGAGTGGCGCCTCTATTCCGAGAGCGAGACGAGGGGCTCGGGATCCTGCGGGAGGTGGGAAGAGATGGCCCTTCAGAAAATAAAAAAAATAAAGGATGTGAAGCGCGTCACTCATTCTATGCAATATGCTTCGTTCATGTTCAGCTTCTCCAAAAGCTATTCCTTCCACTACTCTCTCAATCCTTGGTGAAATGGGGCGCTGCAAAATGCTCTCTCTCCCTCACGTCTGGTTTACGCAGTTGACAAAATCGGGTCTTGAACTTTTGCCTGGCGGGAGGGAAGCTGCTGCTGCCTGTTGGCCTTCACCCCGATTCCTTCCCGGGGTTGCTCGTTTGGCGCGTCTGAATGCCTTCGCAGCTTGACGAACAGTCTCCTTGCACCGGGCAGTAGTCCACGCCCAGGAAAGGTTTTAGAGCCTCCGGTTGAGCTCGAGCTTCGAGGCATCCTGTAAAAACACTGCCTGATCACCCTTTTCTTAAAAGAATGTTCTAAGCAGATACAACAAACGTATATGAATGGAAGTGGAGGTGGAAAGGCCCTGAGCTGAGTGAGGTGGGCATTAATGGCAACACCTGACCCCATGAAATACAGTGGTACCTCCGGTTAAGAACTTAATTCATTCCGGAGGTCCGTTCTTAACCCGAAACCGTTCTTAACCTGAGGTACCACTTGAGCTAAGGGGGCCTCCCGCTGCCGCTGCCACCGCCGCACAATTTCTGTTCTCATCCTGAGGTAAAGTTCTTAACCCAAGGTACTACTTCCAGGTTAGCGGAGTCTGTAACCCAAAGCATTTGTAACCCGAGGTACCACTGTACTGTAAAAGAGGAGACTGCTGTTGTTTTATCACTTCAAATGTCACGCCAACAACATCACTAAGGGCACAGAACCACCCCTCAAAAAGAAAGAGTTGGTTTCCTTACTTGTAGAGATCTTTTAAAACTACAGTTGCTGATGATTTTATATATATATATACACACACACACACACACACACACCGGTATATATATATATATCTGGGGCTTAATAGGCTTTCTCTAGATTTATCAGTCTGGGAAAGCTTAATGGGCAATAACCTTGTGGCTTATTCACAGCTTCATGTGGCAACAAACCTCTTGACAGAAACAGGGGTAGGTCTATTCATGCTTCCTTTACTCGACACATCATGATTGCATCTGGGATGTTGGTGTTCCCCAGAAAGGCTTGTTCATGCAGAGGCATCAAACAGGCCTCTGAGCATATTGGCCTCAGTATGACTTGCCCACTTGGCATATCTTGTCAAGAATATGGTGGAGGGGGTGTATGTGCCCCTTCTCCGCCATTGTTGTTGTTGTTGTTCAGTCGTTCAGTCGTGTCCGACTCTTCGTGACCCCATGGACCAGAGCACGCCAGGCACGCCTATCCTTCACTGCCTCCGCAGTTTGGCCAAACTCATGCTAGTCGCTTCGAGAACACTGTCCAACCATCTCATCCTCTGTCGTCCCCTTCTCCTTGTGCCCTCCATCTTTCCCAACATCAGGGTCTTTTCTAGGGAGTCTTCTCTTCTCATGAGGTGGCCAAAGTACTGGAGCCTCAACTTCAGGATCTGTCCTTCCAGTGAGCACTCAGGGCTGATTTCTTTAAGGATGGATAAGTTTGATCTTTTTGCAGTCCATGGGACTCTCAAGAGTCTCCTCCAGCACCATAATTCAAAAGCATCAATTCTTCGGCGATCAGTCTTCTTTATGGTCCAGCTCTCACTTCCATACATTACTACTGGGAAAACCATAGCTTTAACTATACGGACCTTTGTCGGCAAGGTGATGTCTCTGCTTTTTAAGATGCTGTCTAGGTTTGTCATTGCTTTCCTCCCAAGAAGCAGGCGTCTTTTAATTTCGTGACTGCTGTCACCATCTGCAGTGATCATGGAACCCAAGAAAGTAAAATCTCTCACTGCCTCCATTTCTTCCCCTTCTATTTGCCAGGAGGTGATGGGACCAGTGGCCATGATCTTAGTTTTTTTGATGTTGAGCTTCAGACCATATTTTGCGCTCTCCTCTTTCACCCTCATTAAAAGGTTCTTTAATTCCTCCTCACTTTCTGCCATAAAGGTTTTGTCAATGGCAAGATCATTATGTGAAGCAGTTTTCATGGAGATGGAGCCCAGTGTGTTTCAACACACCACCCACGGTACTCTAAAGGTGTTGGTCAAAGCCTTGCTGCCTTTTTAGCCAGCTCTGCAGACAACCTTCACAAATGGTGCCATAGTCCTGCTCCTGACCAAGACATCAGGAAGCCTGGCATCCACTGCTGGGTGAAGTCCTGGCTCTATTTGGTTCATTAAGCACAGGCAAAACTAGGCTTTTCTCTGCCCAGTCAAAGACTCTGTTTGGCACCCACCCCCACCACACGTGTCTGCATACACAGGCATGTGTTATCTGAATGCAAAGTTTTATATAATATTTTTATTCATTCCCATTGTTTTCTTTCAGCCCCCTTCCTCTTATGTTACAAAGGCAGGGACGGTAATATGCACCAAGCCAATACCACCTCCACCCCAAATAATGCCAACTTGCCAAGTTCCTCTGAGCCCCTGAAGTGACATTTACTTCACGTTTTTCCGTAGCACCATTGAACTGGATAGACCAAGCGGCCTGACCCAGGATCAGTCAATCTCATGTGTGGGTTTCTTTCCCCCCTTCACATATTGCAAAGGAAAAGCATCCCCCACTTCTCTCCACAGCCAGGAGCTCAGTGTGCCATGCACTTCCCACAGGAAAGGCTCTCTTCAGCACCAAGATATAAATATAATAATAATAATGGAGATTGTGAAAATCATTAGGCACATACTAGAGAGAAAGTCCTCTTGAACAGAGGGACTTCCCGTTCTTCACCCAGCAACAACGGGTGTTTCCACCTGCCTTGCTCCACCCTCCCAGACCAGGACTTTACTTCTGAGTAAAAAGTGCTTAGGATTGCAGCATCATACTGCAGTGTGTTTACCTAGTTACCTGGGAGTTGTTGTTCAGTCGTTCAGTCGTGTCCGACTCTTTGTGACCCCATGGACCAGAGCACGCCAGGCACGCCTATCCTTCACTGCCTCTCGCAGTTTGGCCAAACTCATGTTAGCAGCTTCGAGAACACTGACCAACCATCTCATCCTCTGTCTACCTGGGAGTAAGTGCCATTGAATTTGGTGGGACTTGTTTCTAAGTAGACATATAAAGGCTTGCCGTGTAAGGCTCAATTTACAATAAAGGAATAAACACGCCATGAGTTTCCTAAAAATTTGCTGGCTGCTGAACCATTTAAATAATTTAAAGTGGACTGGAGGGGGAGGTCTGATCTCTCCACCACTTTTAATTGATCTCTGCGATGGGGAGGGAAAAGGAAAAGGAGGCAAAGGATGGTCCCAAGCCCTTCCCAGTACCCTCAACACTCCAACGCATGGAAGGGAGAGGCTTTGTTCATTCACAAGACCAGTAAACAATGTGTGTATCTGATGTAAACTTCTATCATGTCACCTCTTCCTTGCCTAAACAAAAAAAAACCCAATGCTGCAACCTTTCTTCAGAGGGGAGTCACTGAACCTTTTCCAATTTATAACATTTTTGAGGTGAGGCAACCAGAACAATACATAATATTCCAAATGCAGTTGCACTGTAGATCTGTATAACAGCATTATGATATCAGCAATTTCATTTTCAATTCCTTTTCTAATGATCCCTAGCATGAAATTTGCTCTTTTTTAAGGTACTAGGATCAGTCCTATAAAGCCTGCTGTTAAGACTCTGCAAAGAATTAATTCAGCTTCTCTGCAATCTCCTTATCCTAGTTACCTGTTAAAAAAGCAACATCACTTGATTAGTTGTTACAAAGAATCTGGCTGCCACAGAGGGCATTTCACCAGCTCAGCACCAGACAGGGAAAAGGAACATTCTCTTCTGGACTCTCATTGAAACTACTGTAATCAACCTGGAACACTACGCTTCCAAATGCAGCTCTGCAATAATGGGATTTCCTTGCCATTGTTTGGCATGAAAACGCCAACTTCAGTGTTTTTTAAAAAGCCAATTACCCAAACATTACACTCCTAGGAAATACACACAGTGCAACGGGAAAATTTATATAGTTGCATGGCACCGTACAATACACAGAATACAGAATACATAGTGACTAACAGCACCATCCTGCACATTCCATGCAAATAAACGAGGAAATTCCTGGTTGAAATCTCACCTATCATAAACTTGCTAGGTGATCTTTGGGGCAGGGGGAACCTTACTCTCTGCCCCCCCCTTCTGTGTCTGTCTCTGACTCCACATTTGCAATATGGAGAGAATTATATGGACTTACTCAGAGCAGCTCTCAGCTCTCCAGCTCTTGAGAAGTGAGAGCTGGACCATAAAGAAGGCTGATCGCCGAATAATTGATGCTTTTGAATTATGGTGCTGGAGGAGACTCTTGAGAGTCCCATGGACTGCAAGAAGATCAAACCTATCCATTCTGAAGGAAATCAGCCCTGAGTGCTCACTGGAAGGACAGATCCTGAAGCTGAGGCTCCAATACTTTGGCCACCTCATGAGAAGAGAAGACTCCCTGGAAAAGACCCTGATGTTGGGAAAGATGGAGGGCACAAGGAGAAGGGGACGACAGAGGATGAGATGGTTGGACAGTGTTCTCGAAGCTACCAACATGAGTCTGACCAAACTGCGGGAGGCAGTGGAAGACAGGCGTGCCTGGCGTGCTCTGGTCCATGGGGTCACAAAGAGTCGGACACGACTGAACAACAACAACTTAGAGCAGGGTTTCACAAATAAGAGCCTTAGCCATTGTGTTTCAACATGGCAGCCTGCCCAGTGTCGCCTCCTCCTCACCTGCCCACAACTGTACCAGCTCCCCACAGGTACATTGCAAAGATAGGTGGGAAGGTGAGTATTAGAGAGCAAGGCAAAGTGGAAGAGGGGGGAGAAAGAGAAGGAAATGGCAGAAACAGATGACAGACAGAGTGACTGGCTGGGTGTGAGGGAAGCAGGTTTGGACAAAGCTGTCAGTTTTGATTTTTCGTTTTGATTTTCCCCATCTTAAGTTCATTTCGCTACAGTTCTCTATCAGCTGACAATTCTTTCTCTTTCCCTTTAAGTCCTCAAAAATTCATCAGGATTTTAGTGCTGCAGTTCCCCTAACAAACACATTTTAATGCAATTTTGCCTGCCAACCCCCCCCCCCAACATTTCTCAGATGAAAACAGGAACATCCTATTCAATAATTTTGTGGAAGGCCACAGTGATTTTCAGACCTGCCAAGTGGATACTGGAGGTAGAGAGTTTGAGAATCCCTGCCTTAGAAGGTTGCTGCAAGGATTACGGAAATAATATACCGGTATATGAAGCAATTTGGGCATTCTAAAAACAGTTTGTGAATGCTAATTGTTAAAAGTATTAATTGCCATTTCTTGTAACCATTTGGTGGAAGAAGTTGATACTATTTTGTTGCTTTAATTGAGCATGTTCCAGATAAGTGCAATTCCATGCAGGTTTCCATGCAGGTTTCTGCTTGGAAGCAATTCACGCTGAGTTCAATGGGGAGAGGACACAGCTACTAAACCAAAATCATTAAGAGCAGGTTTAAAAACAACAACAACAGAGATGTGCACTGAAGAAGGTTAACTAAAGTTTTAAAGTGAGCCTGCTTGCACTTATTATAGAATAACGGCAGGACAAACACACACAGACATTTTTACCCTCAGGATCCATTTGTGCTTATGGTGGTGGAGGGGGAGATGGAAGGAGAAGAGAGAGGGAGCCTTACACCAGGTGTGTGGTCTGGCATGGACTAAACCCAAGATGCACCCTCACACTAAAGGTAAAGGGACCCCTGACCATTAGGTCCAGTCACGGACGACTGTGGGGTTGCGGCGCTCATCTCACTTTAGTGGCCGAGGGAGCCGGCGTACAGCTTCCAGGTCATGTGGCCAGCATGACTAAGCCGCTTCTGGCGAACCAAAGCAGCACACGGAAACGCCATTAAACTTCCCGCTGGAGTGGTACCTATTTACCTACTTGCACTTGACGTGCTTTCTTTCTTTTTTTTTTTAAGTAATCTTTATTGGTTTTATTTACACACATTAAAAAATATTTACAGTCTCATCAATACAAATAAAAAAAGAAGAAATAGAAGAAGAAAACAAAGAAGAAGAAAAAGAAAAACACGAGAAAAAAAGGTTAAAATTGGTTTACATAACCACACTTCTCACATACATACAAATCTTCCGATCTTTCTTAATGTACTTTCGTTACATCATTGTTTGTCTGCACAGTTTTGATCTTTATTTCTCATTCTTTTATCTTCAATAGTATTCAATATTTATTTAATTACAAGTATCACTCTAGTTCTGCTAATATGGCCTTATTATTGCAATATATTCTTATGTATTCTTTAAATATTTTCCATTCACCAAAAGTTTTCTGCGTCATTTCTCCTCTAACTCCTCCTGTCAATTTCGCCAGCTGCAAATAATCTATCATGAGCGTCTGCCACTCTAAGATTGTCGGTACTGATTCGTTTTTCCACTTTCTAGCCACAAGAATTCTAGCGGCTGGGATTCGAACCGCCGACCTTCTGATCAACAAGCCCTAGGCTCAGTGGTTTAACCCACAGCGCCACCCTCACACTACTCAGGCATATTTAACATCTATGAAATCCTGGGAATGGGGCTGAGTAAAAACTTTGGTCACATCCTAACTTTCTCTTTTTTAATATGGCATTATTTATTTATTTGTTTAGGAATATTTATACACTGCCCACTAACCAAAGTTTTCAAGGCTGCTTATAGGGTGTGTTAAAATAACAATTAAAATAGATGGCAATACAATAGTCCCTGCTGAGGAGCAATGATGTATGCAGGTCCCTGTTCTTCTCATTCCATGGCATCCCACATCCCTAGCAGCTCCCTATAAGGCAAAATTAGGGTTATGTTTTTTTTTTTTACCATGGACAGGTATCAGAAAATGACTGTCACTACTGTTAAATAGGGGAAGTTTGGATCTGAGCCCCTCATTAGAGGGGGTTGGACTAGATGACCCCTGTGGTCCCTTCCAATTTTATGATTCTATGGTGATGATGCTATTATTATAATTATTAGAGTAGAAGAAAAGAGGAGACAGTGGACAAGATGATGGAAGGAGCAAGGGAGAGAGAGACCACCATTCATCCTGTCTTTCAAGGGGCAGAGAATTAATATAACTGGCTGGTATCTCCCTGTAAAGGCAGATTGTGGCTGGGAAAGCACCAATTGTGTCATCGCGGAGTTTGGGGGGGGGTGGCTTAGGATGAGACAAAGCAGGCTGCTTGATTTTGGCGAGCTGGACTTGAATAATGGGCAGCAAAGCCGCAGCTGTGTTTCTGGAGGTGCCTCTGGCCATTGAGCAGGCAGCACAAACAAGCCTCCTCCCCCACCCAAAGCAGCCTGCAGAATGAATGAGTGAATCGCCTAGGAAGAGAAGAGAAGGGAGAAGACAGTAATATCCTCAGCCAATGCAAGACAGGGGAAGTGTGGACAGAGTAAGAATCTGTGTGTAAGAATAAGCACATTCTCATTCAAAGGCAGCCCTTAAAAATTGCAGTGATTTGTTGCAAGCAGGCAGAGGATAGAGAAACCCCCCAACCCTTCTATAAACTATTTGTCATCCAGCCATGGCTGTTTGTTGACATGCAGCCCCCCCATCCAATCTTTCCCCCCTGGGGGAAGTACTGCCCCTGACCCTCTTTCACAGCATTCTATGCTTCACTTTAGCATTGGCTAAATATATTATGACACTTTATTTATCCTGGTCCACAGCTTTGAAGGATCTTCCATTCCCGTTCTTCCTCCCCTGGGAACTATACACATATATCATAGATGATGGCTCCTAGTTACATGACATACTAATACTAATCCTAATAATATGTTTTATTTTCCAATTCCTTTTACCCTAGAGGCATATGTTATGAGTAGCACACGCGACGTTCTGCTTGTATAATAATCAAAAAGGCACATCAGTTATGACACTGCAAGAGACACTTTAATTGCAAATATATTTTTAATTAATAATGAAAAGCTTCGCTAAATCTCCATTAAACAACAGTAAACATGTCTTAAAAGGCTGAGTTTCATACTGCTTCGTTCTGTGCAGAAGTAATTTTTAAAGGATAATGTCAAGTAATGTGTTTAGTCTTTTCATAATGCCTCCTGAAAGGCTGAGGGGCTGCATCCTTGAAGCTCTGCCCCACTTCTCCTTGCAACCCTTGCAGCTGCAAATATGGGGCCAGCCCCCATCCAAAAGGGGGGAAATTGGGCCCCAAAGACGCAGAGAGAGGCTTGTATGTCACCAAACACGGCACAGAGGTAAGAAAGGACTCCTCTGTCCATTTTCTATTTGCAGTGATGGGCTTACTAGGGCAGGAGAGGCCAATCTGTGGCCTTGAGGAAGTTGTTGGACCAACACCCATCAGCCCCAGCCACCATGACCAATAGTTAAGGAGGGCCACCACCTGGTGGTGAGCCAAAAGCTTAGCCACCCCTGCACTAAAGGATGCACATCATTGGAGCCAATCCTTCCACACACAGGCCACACAGTACCCTTCCCCTGCATGGACAGGTGCTGAAGTAGCCCTTTCAGATTATTCCATCTTGATGGTCAAAAGGTATCCAAACAGAAGGAGAATAAGGATTTGACTATGTATAGCGCTGTGGGTTAAACCACAGAGTCTAGGGCTTGCTGATCAGAAGGTTGGCGGTTCGAATCCCTGCCACGGGGTGAGCTCCCGTTGCTCGGTCCCTGCTCCTGCCAACCTAGCAGTTCGAAAGCACATCAAAGTGCAAGTAGATAAATAGGGACCGCTCCAGCGGGAAGGTAAACGGCGTTTCTGTGCACTGCTCTGGTTCACCAGAAGCGGCTTTGTCATGCTGGCCACATGACCCAGAAGCTGTCTGCGGACAAACGCCGGCTCCCTCGGCCTATAGAGCGAGATGAGCGCCGCAACCCCAGAGTCGGACATGACTGGACCTGGTGGTCAGGGGTCCCTTTACCTCTTTATGTATGCCCCACAATTTGCTCCCACCTGCAAAGATCCATTATGATTTAAAGGGGTGGGACATTCAGCCCATCTTTGCCACCAAATGTATCTGTGGGGGCAGGAATGGTCTCCAAGAAGGTGTGCTGTTGGATGCATGTGTGTGCACAGAGGCCAATTCCTCCCCTGGGAAGATTATTTAAGGCACAAAGACATAGGCCTACTTCTCCATAATCAGGAATATCTCAGGGGCAAATTAGTGGTGAAGTGTCAAAGCAAGTCTCTCCAGGTTTTAATTATTGCAAGTTAAGTAAACATGTGAGGAGGGGCAGCAAGGACTTGTGAAGCATTCTGTCCTCGGCGGATATGATCCCTGTCTTTTAGAATGCTGAATTTTCAGGGCTCTGTGTCACACAGAGAGACTCCATGAGTGCAGGAGGGGCCCCCCACTTCTCAAGTTCAACCTCCAATTGGGGGGCTGGACCTGAATGTGAAAACAATTAACATGGATTTTTTTTTTGTTACATACATAGATTGTCTCCAACAGTGCAGTGAGAATTTGCCTTAAAGTGAAAATTGTGGCTTCAGAGAGGAGGTTTTTGATGGCAGAGAGGGAAATAATAAAACGCTCATCACCAAAGTCCTGGGCAGCTCAGATTTTCCCAAAGTTGCTATTTACATAAGAAATTGGGCACATTAATGGATTGTCCCTTTTAACAGCACTTCAAAGTTTGGCTAATTCCCATTTTCTGGTCTTCAATTCAATTCTGCAAAGTTCTTCAGCAATTTGCTTTTTAAAAAAATATTGCTGGATACTTTTAATTGGTTTTAATGTGGGTCACTCTGGGTTCCTATATGAGAAAGCAATTAACAAATATAATCAATCATTATTATTTTTTAAATTTTGTAATAAATTTGGTATATATTTGATACATAATTTTGGTACATATTTCTCCCAAATAAAAAGGCAGTTTTTGTACACATTGGTTGGAAAACGACACCGCAAAATTGAGAGAACTGTGAATTTCAAAAGAAATTTGGTTTCAGTTCTCATAGTGGTTTGAGAATTTTAAATTAGGTGGTTTCTCAGAAAACATACAATCAAAGTGGAATTTCTCCCCCATTCCTACACTCTGACTGAGGGCAGTGCAGACAGTTCACCCTGCCAAGGGGGCACAACATTGAGATCCACAATTGAGGAGATCCATTTGGGGGCACCAAATTTTGGGCTCGCACAGGGCACCATATTACAAAAGATTACCAAAGTCTGCCCCTACCTACCGGTACATTGTAAGTGGAGCAGGCAGTCTATTGCACAGGCTGCCTGGGTTCTCTCTCAGATTTTCTATGCAGAATTATAACTAACGATGCTGGCTCTTTTCTCCTTTCCTTTAACAATAGCAAACTCCTAAAGTGCCCTGTATGTGCTAAACCAGTAACCACTCCTGTGGGTCCCAGAATGACATGTGAACTTAGTTCTTTCTGGAATTGGCTCCTAACTTTCTAATGTTTGAAAGATCACTAGCTGTTTGGCTGCTTTGTACACCATGGTCCTGTTTGTTCCCTTCACATTAATTGTAACTATTAAAATACTGTGATCTGCAATTTAAAAGATTTCACTGGAAACTGTTGCCATGTGCATTACATCTAAACCATTAGTGATATTAAGGCCTTATTCTTCCCTGGGGTGACTGAATAGACCAGTCGCGATGAGAACAGCATATGCTCAAATGCAAGTACGCTTACAGCTGAATGGGTCAAAACCTACCTATATGGATAATTGGAACAAATAATTTTCTCATCAGTTAATGGAAGTGGATTGAAAAGAATATATGGATTGTGGGAGAATTTGTGATCTGCAAAGCCAACTGCAGCACACCAGGCGTGCATTGCAGCTCACCAGGTGATCATTAAGCTGTCCATGTTACCTGCCTGGGATGGCAAAAGCTAATGATAAAGTCACCTGAATTGTCAAGGGAATGTCAAAGGAATGTGCAAGGCATATAGTTAACTCTTTATTGTCAAAGTCAACACTTATCGTAGTTTCCATGGATCCGAATACCATCCATACCCATTTAGTGCCTTGGCAACTATTCCCAGGTCTATGGAGCAGTTGCAGCAACAGGGAGCCATGGCTCCTCCACCGGCTTATGCATCTTCCCCCAATGGACTATGCACACACAACCAGAGACTACGCCTGCGTTGAACCTTCTTCTTCCCCCTTCAGTTCTCTCCTGGTTCTAGGAGATAGTTGTGCAGGAGAGAATGGATGTCATGGATTGGTTGATGCAGACGAATGGTGGGAGGAACCAGCTGGGGAACCCCCAAGGCACAAGGGAAGAAGGTTCAGAGCCTGGGGATTTGGTGGTGGAACATCAATGAGTGATCACAGGGACCATACCTGATGACATAGGCTTGCTGGCTGGAGCTGACGGGAGTCAGGAGTACAGCAATATTTGGAGAGCACCAGGTTGGGCAAGGCTGACTTAGAAGAATGGGATGGCTACCAAGACTCCAACAGATCTCTTTATGTTTAGAAGCTGCAGACTATAAAAAGTCAAAATCCTGTAGCTGACCAGAAACTGAGCCACTTACTTTCTGTGGATGTCCCATCTTGGATCCACTGCCATTCGCCATCTTAACTGAAATAACAGCAATCTACACGGTTGGTGCTGTGGTCTAAACCACAGGTCCTAGAGCTTGTCGATCAGAAGGTCGGCAGTTCAAATCCCCGCAATGGGGTGAGCTCCCGTTGCTCGGTCCCTGCTCCTGCCAACCTAGCAGTTCGAAAGCACGTCAAAGTGCAAGTAGATAAATAGGTACCGCTCCGGCGGGAAGGTAAATGGCGTTTCCGTGCGCTGCTCTGGTTTGCCAGAAGCGGCTTAGTCATGCTGGCCACATGACCCGGAAGCTGTACGCTGGCTCCCTCGGCCAGTAAAGCGAGATGAGCACCGCAACCCCAGAGTCGTCAGCGACTGGACCTAATGGTCAGGGGTCCCTTTACCTTTATCCAATGAAACCATAGGCAGAAAACCACAAAAAACTGGCTGAGATGTTACCTATCCCACTACAGTATCTTCCCCCCCCCCACAATAATTTTTATTAATTTTTCATTTTTTGTCAACATAACATGTATAACATGAACAAGTATTTTACATTCATTTTCTCATTTACACATTTCATGTTTACTATTTTTAGATTCTCACTAATTTCTTTTTACACGTTTCCTATATCTACAATAGCTTCCAATCTTCCTTAGCCGTCTTCCTTCATTCATGTTTCACAGCGCTTTTTTTTACTTAAAACATAAAAAGTTACACTTAACACACAAAGGATTTTGTAACATGTATATACATAATTAATTTGCTTGTTTCCCCTTTGTTGATCCAATAAAATTTATGTATTTGAGAAGTTCAAATGCCAAATGTGATTTATTTCAACTCTACTGCTATGTAATCCATAAATTTCTTCCATTCCCTGTCGAAAATTGCCTCATCTTGTTGTCTGATTTTTCCTGTTAATTTAGCAATTTCTGCATATTCCATTACTTTTTGTCTCCAGTCCTCTATTGAAGGTATTTGCTGTTGCTTCCATACCTGTGCTAGTAAGAATCTTGCCCCTGTAGTTGCATACAGAATTTTTTTTTGATGGCTTTTCTTAACGTCATCAGCTACCATTCCCAGCAGGAAGGCTTCTGGTCTTTTCTTAAAAGTGTATTTGAAAATTTTCTTTAGTTCATTGTAAATTCTTTCCCAGTATTTTTTAACACTCTCACATTTCCACCACATGTGAAAAAACTCTCCTTCCTCCTTGTCGCACTTCCAACAGTTCTTATTACCTGGTTTATACATTTCGAATAGTTCAGATGGTCTTGTACAGATTTCCCTTTAGCAACGTACAGGCTACAATGTCAGTCCATGCCCTGTATTGCCTCAGGCCTTCTTGTTAGATCACTGCTTACTTCTCCCCACTCTGAGCAGGCCATCTCTGAGTCACAAGGAAATGGTCGCTGTGGCATCAACAAGGTTGATAGGGTAAGTAAGCATCTCTTGTCTCTTCCTCTTCATTTGCAGCATTAGACAGAAGATGCTCTTCCCAGGCAGGAATCGCTTGGAGTTGCCAGGGTAGGCTAGAGCTGCCAGATCCAAAATACTGCGTGTACCTTTCAAAGTGCCAAGGAAACAGAAGACAACGCTGCCATAGCTTTTGGGTCATTTAAGCATTTTAATATTTTGTTTATTTTATCTTATGAAACAGGATTTATATACTGATTAATCATCAAACTCGCTAAGCGGTTTACATAAAACGCATATTGATTATGTTGGGGGAGAGTGTGGTGCAAATGGAGTCACAATCATTCATCACTCAATTTGCTTTCAGTGAAGTGTCGATACACTTTTCTTAATTGTGGCCTCTTAATTTTTTAATTTTTATTTAGTACTGCTGCTTGTAATATTTTTTAATGATGTTTTATTTTTAATTTTTTATGATGCTATTACTTTAAGCTGTTGAACACAGCCTTGGTTTCTTTACAGAAAGTCGGTATAAAATATTAACAATTAATAAATCTCCTGTGGGAATCAGTGAGACTAAAATGTGGCAGCAGTTGTCTAGGATGGACAAGTCCAAAGATGGTCTCCCCCTCTTTTCCTCCCTTGAAAGATGCTATGGGGATTCTGTTATTGTTCCAGCCAACTCACTGCCTATAGTTTTTCTCCCTGAGCCAAGGAAGATGGTGGTGTGACCCTCCTCAGGAGAGTGGTTCCAGGGGACCTGAACATTCATGCTGAGGCCACTTTGTCTAGTGTGCCTCATGTAGAGGTGGAAAATAGATCTGACCCACATGTATGTAAATTAACAAAAGAATCGGCTCGAAACTTAGATTCAAAACGTAGGACTTTTTACACTTTGCAGAGGGAGAGAGCTCCCAGCAGAGTTAGAAACACTCTCAGAGTTAACCAGCAGTATAGTGTGAAATATAGGTTGCTAAACCCTTTTGCATACAGTATTTTGTTTAGTCTGCCTTAAAATGCTTGCCTCCTCTCTCTACCCCTATAGTAATGAACAGATGCTTTGATGGTGTTTCCTGCTTGGCAGGGGGTTGGACTGGATGGCCCTTGTGGTCTCTTCCAACTCTATGATCATGAAAAGCTTTGCTTACTAAATCCAAAGGTTTGATTCCTGCTTGTTCCATGCAGCAGCAAGGAGAACACAGGTTGAATAATAGGAATAATAGGAAAGGAATAATTTTATTGGCCAAGTATCAATCATACTTGGAATTTTGCTTCGACTACATTGCAACGTAAAGAAAACGTACCTCATACAACACTATTCCCCTCACGCTACACAGCACAACAAAGGAACCCCATACCACCAACTGACCTCCCTTCCGCACACAACTACAAATTCAACAGTTTGATGCACAAGGAAAAAAACTATTCCTGTGCCTAGACATTTTTGTGTATCCTGTAAGTTCTGGATGGAAGTACAGTGGTACCTCGAGTTACATATGTTCAGGTTACAGACTCCGCTAACTGGCTTTGCTTCAGGATAGAACAGAAATCGTGCTCTGGCGCAGCAGCAGCGGGAGGCCCCATGTAAAGTGGCTTCAGGTTAAGAACAGTTTCAGGTTAAGAACGGACCTCCACAATTAAGTACGTAACCAGAGGTACCACTGACCAGGATCTCTGCGACAATTCTCTCTGCTCTCTTCCTGGCTCGACACATAAAGTGTCCATTGGAGGCAAACTAACACCAATTACCCTCTCTGCAATTCTTACTGCTCGTTGGAGCTCTTCTTACCAGCTTAGAGGCTGTGCCAACCAGGCAGTAATAGAATACAGAGAACAGTTTCAATGTACCTCTGTAAAATTGGATCAACAATTCTTGGGGCAATTAAATTTTCTTATGTCACAAATACACAATATAGTTTCAAACCTGCAATCTTAACTTTGAGCAAATTCAAGCGCATCTGTCCTGGTGGATTATTTGGCAAGATGAGAGTAAGAAGAAGGAAGAGAAGCAGCTTCACTTCCTGTCTCGTGGACGTAATGGAACATGACCTAGCTAAGTCTAAGAGCAGACCTTTGTTGTCTTAACCCCTTAATGCACGAAGACAGACTCTGCACATGTGGAAGACATATTGCATTATTTACTATATTTCCCACTATACTTTGGACCCAGGAGGCGATTTCTCACGTTACCATCCATACAGGAAAGGTGTCTCTCCCCAGCAGAGAATGTCCTATGACTTCTTAGTGATGTAAACACTCATAAAGTCACCCTTTTTGTTTAAAAAGATAAAAGAAGACCTGGACAATATAGCAGTGAACTAAGGGAGACGCAGAGATCTAAATAGGTTTTTGTGGTGCGATACCCCTTTTGCTTGTATTTACAGATTTGTCAGGCCAATGTGTAAAAGTAAAGGCAAAGGGACCCCTACATTAGGTCCAGTGTGTCCGACTCTGGGGTGGAACTCGAAGGGAGCCAGGAAGCTCCGGGTCATTCCAGCATGACTAAGCCGCTTCTGGTGAACCAGAGCAGCACACGGAAACGCTGTTTACTTCCCGCCAGAGCGGTACCTATTTATCTACTTGACTTTGATGTGCTTTCAACTGCTAGGTGGGCAGGAGCTGGGAGAGCAACGGGAGCTCACCCCGTGGATTCTGATCAAAGCAAGCCCTAGGCTCTGTGGTTTAACCCACAACGCCACCCGCGTCGCTTCAATGGCTAGTACAATCAAGTTATGTGGTTTTGTAATTTGGCATAGCTATGTTGGCTGCAATTTCCACACATGACCTCTGTGACACCCAAAGGACTACCCCAATGTATTGTTGCTTCAATATATGTGGCAGGTTGTACCTTTAGTAGCCTATCTAAGAAAAACGTCCAGCAACAGGTACAACTGTATACCACACTGGTTTATAAACCTAGCCTATCTAGGTTTATAAACCAGTGTGGTAAGTTGTACCTTGGAACTCGAACGGAATCCATTCTGGAAGTCTGTTCGACTTCCAAAACAGTTGGAAACCAAAGCACAGCTTCTGATTGGCTGCAGGAGTTTCTGGAAGCCACAGAAGTCCCATCGGACGTTCAGGTTCCAAAGAACGTTCACAAACCAGAACACTCACTTCCAGGTTTGCAGCATTTGGGAGCCAAAATGTCTGAGTACTAAGGCGTTTGGGATCCAAGGTATGATTGTACTTACCTAAGTGCCAGACTAGGACTGGGAAGACCCAGGTTCAAAGCACTGTACAGCCATGAAGCTCAGTGGGTGACCCTGTACTGGTTACTATTTCTCAGCTTAACCTATCTTCACAAGTTTGTTGCGAGGATAAACCAGTATACAAGAACCATGTATGCCACCTTGAGCAACTTGGAGAATATGCGGGATACTCATGTTGGACAGGATTGGTCCATCTGGCAAGTCACAGAATTTGTGCTGGTGGAACAATTGTCATAGCGCTATACTGAATTCCTCCAATAATAAATTAATTGTAGCATCTAACAAAAAGAGGTTGACTAGCTGAGTCCAGAAAATGACAAATGCTTCTTTACAGGAAGAAGTTGTCCCAGTTGCCTTAAAAGAGGCCACTTCTGAAGATGACTTCCCTGGTTGGTAAACCACAAATACCCCTTTCTTGGACAAAGTGCTCAAGTGGGTGCTATTGACTCCAGACCTTACCTAGATACATTCCAATCTGGTTTTGCACCCAATCTGAGTTGCTGTTGTTCACCTTTAAAGCTCTGCGCATATCTGGTTCTTCACCAACTGCCCATGCATAGTTGTCATCTTTGCAGGCCTTTATCTAGATGCCCTTCATCATTGGAGGTGAAATGGGAGGCAACCAAGGAGAAGGAGCTCTCAGCCCTGTAGCTGCTGCACATAGCCCTGGGTGTGAGCTCTGTGAAACCCTCAACCTGCACAGGTAGGCCTTTGTGCAGTGGGAACTGGTTTTCTGTGGCTTCATCCAACACCATTTAGACTCAGCTGCCCCCCTGCCTCCCCTTGCTTATGTCCGGGGCCAGGGGTGGACACAGAAAGGAAACAAGGTCAGAAGGGAGCCATGGTAGAAGAAGGTTGGGAAACACTGATTTAGAGTACACCTTAAGTTGCAAAAGGAATGGGGGAGTTTTGCTCTGAGGAATAAAAGCCTTACCGGAAGTCATGGCAGGGGGAGGATAAGAAGCTGCTGATCAGCTGCCAGACTACCACATCCATGTGGCAACTACCCCATGTACAGGCAAGAGAAGAGAACTAAATGATCCCCTGAGGTAGCCTCTGCCTCAGGAATCTCAGAATGACAAACCAGACTAAATACTGACCTCCCCACTTCCCCCCACCCTTTGTGGAGGGGGAGGGGTTGTTATGACACGGGGGTTGTTATGACACGACAGGAAAACTTGGTATGTTGCCAAGCCTGTTAATGGGTTTCTCTGCAATTTAGAAACAAATGGCCTGGGTGCAACTGAAAACCAAATTGGGAAGATGTTAAGCTTGGCAACAGCAGCTGCGCTCAGCTCTGCTCCCTCACATCAAGCCTGTTTCTTCCCGCAGGGTGCTTTGCCTCTCCTTAGCCAGATAACCAACTAGAAGCAGCAGTATCTCGTCAGTTTTCCTGAATGCAATAAATGGACACAGGAAGACACAGAGAGAAGAGTGTAGAGTAGGGGCAGGAAACATTTTTTTATTCAGAGGGTCACTTTCCTTCTGGAGAAATTGATTAGGAGTTGCATACTGGCAGTGAGTGTGTGAGTGAGTGAGTGGGAGGGTCAAATCCTAACACGGTGGCATAGTGGGGGGTGGGCACAGGGGTGGTTGCCCCCAGCGCAATTGTTAGGGGAGGTAAAATTTCAACATCCGGTGCTGCCTCAATACAGCTGTGCACTTCTGCGGCTGGGCTCCATTTGAAAAAGGCTTCTCCATGCAACCCAGGAAGTGACATTTGCAGGCGACAGAACGACTTTTTTTCCTCTGCAGCTGCAATCTCCTGGGTGACTCGGACACTGTGAAGCAGTTGAATGCACATGCACACTCCATCCATTTCTCTCCCACCCACCCACCCTGTTTGCCTGAGGTGCCGGGCACTGGCAACCCACACTACACCACTGGCCTAATGCAGGTGGGTCCAGAGCCCAGAGTGGCCAGGCCCAAAACAGACAGGCACATGTCTCACATTCCACCACGCCCCCTCTCTCTCGGTTTCCATGCTGTGCTCTCATAAAGAGGTTTATTCTTCAGAGCTCAGCATGAAAAAAACACAGCAAACTGTCAATGGAGGAAGAGAACTATTTCATCTTCCATGGCCAGCTATGTCAGAATGATGAAGCAGAACACTCTGTCGCTGCTGTGTCAGCCTGTTTGGCTTCTGTCCCAGCCGATGAAGTGTCTTCAGTCCGTTTACAGGACGGAAGCAGGTCAGGTTGCTAAAGCAGGGGTGGGGAACGCTGGTGCCTCATACTCTGCTTCACCAGCCAGGTCACAGGTCATCTGTGGAGGATGCAAAGCAAAATTGGAGAGAGGTATGGCCTCTGGAGCCAGGAGCGGGGCCTGGCGAGGGTCCTGGCTGGCCACCCCCAGAGGCCCCTGGCCACCCCTGGATTAGGAATGGATTTATCTTTCAGTTTCAGTGCTCCTCACCCAGGTTCTCACTTCCTAATCTTAAATTCAGTTATCAACATTTCCACAGTAGTTTGTGGGTTTTCATTTAAAAAAATTCCGTATGAAAATTAGCCAACCTTTTAGTGCAAACCTCTCCTAATAAACACCTTTGTGTATGCAGTTTTGACTGAAATCCATATTTTTGCAATTTCAGTTAATATACTGCATTTTTTGCATGTTATTCTTACTAATAAATGAAATGCATATCCCCCCTCCCCATATATGCATTTTTATACATACTGGTTGGCTGGATAACTGCATTGCAACATTCAAAGAAGTGCAAATTTGGGAGGTTGGCTGCATTTGGGTAGTTTCTCATTCAAATGCAAACAAAATCAAATTTGTCTCCCCCTCCCCCCACATCCCTAATCCTAGTACATAACACTCTGTGTCCTTGTTTGTGACATCAGCTAGGTGGATCTGCTTGATTCCTAAGATTCCAGATTGTATGGCACAGAATGATGTTGTATTTGTCATGGGGAAAGAGGCACAGATACAGATGTGATTTTTCACCAGAGCTGCTCTCGGTGTTTGAAAGCAAGCAAGAGAAATGTAAGTATTTGAGCCACATAGAGGCCCTCAATCTTCCAGGAAGATAGTGGGCAGAACAAAATTAAAAAGCAGTTTGAGGGTTCTTGTTGTTTTTCACATTCCAGGCAGATGATCTATTATTTGGCTGCTCTAAGAACACAATCAGTTTCTGGGTAGATTGATGCTAATTGAATCACAGTTCAATTCTCTTTGTCCAGGGAAGCAATCTTTCTAGAACAGTTGTGTAAGGATTATAGATTGTGGCTTCAAGCTTTAATTGTTTTAGTCCAGGCATGAAAATAGCCACTCACTTGGCCCCATGTGGCAAGTGAGAATTTCCTCCTGGCAACTTGGCTGGGAAACTTTTTGCAAAAAGGAGGTGCTTCCTTCAGGCCATTCCATGTGCCTCAAATGAATATCGCCATTTATTCTGGACAGCGAGACTAAGGAAAATATAGAGAGCTTTCGTAGGCTAACACACAAAGCAGTTTTTACTTGGCAAATCAATCAGAATTAGCTGATTAATTAAAGAGCTGGCCCTAACCAATTACAGAGCTGGAAATTCCAGCCATAGTCATTCATTTCTAAGGCTATTTTTATTCTGGGGCGTTACTCTAAAAGTGCCCATCATCACTGGGCCATAAAGTAGCTGCAGAGCAAGAATGGGAGCCAAGGGCTACCCCACTTTATACTGTATGTTGTTATCTGTGTTTTTAATGAACAAGGTGGTGGCAGAGGAGATGGACTTGCAGCAGAAAATGGTGCTGGGTAATGGTACCTGTTCACCTCTAAACCTTGGTTTACTACCCCCCCTAAAACTCCCAAATTATTTGAATTCCTTAACTTCCTCAGCTCATAGATATGCCTTTATAAAGGCAAGATTTAACACCTTCCCATCCAACGTGTTGGGAAATAGATTCTCCAATGGACAAATATCGCTCTTATGTGACTGTAATTGCAGAGCACCAGAATCGTTGTATCACATAATCTTTGATTGTGCTCTTCACTCATCGTCCAGGAGTAAGTTTCTTGCTCCATATTTAAAGGGAATTGCCGATGACTCGAACGAAGCCAAACTGAGATACCTACTGAATGATGAAGACCCTCCAAGATCACTTACGGTTGCCAGATTTCTGATCACCGTCCTATCCCAAAAGAAGAAAAACGGACTTCTGGGCAGATTGGACATTCCTTTTAAATCATGACTCAGGATGTAATTATGTGATACCTTAATTGATGTTTTTATAATTTTATAAATAGGGGGTGATGTTTTATGTTGTAAATTTACTGCTTAGTCTGTTACTTTAAAGTCCTTTCGAAGTTCTAAGTAGAAAGGCTAAGTATACATATGTTGTTTGAAAAATCGTGCGTGATGGGCCAATGGCCGTAATAATAAATATCTATCTATCTATCTATCTATGTTACAATCTTAGAGAAAATGTCATGAAAATGCAATATAGATGACACCTTACCCTAGCCAAATTGGCCAAAATGTATAAGAACAGATCAGAGATGTGCTGAAGATGTAAAAAAGGGGTGGGCTCATATATGCACATGGGGTGGGAATGCAAGAAAATAAGAGTTTGGAATATTATATATAATGAATTCAAAAAGATGTTCAAATTCCCATTTACAACAACAACAACAACAACAACAACAACAACAACAACAACAACAACAACAACAAAGGCCTTCCTTCTAGTAATTATGTCAACAGAAATTAAGAAAAATGCTAGACTACTCTTCATGTATGCAACAACAGCAGACAGAATATTAGTGGCGAAAACTGGAAAAGTGAGAATACCCCCACAAAGACTGAATGGCAGGTGTTGTGTATTGATTCAAGGGTTATCATATCTGTATTACTATTGTCTGTATTCACATTAGGGGAAAGTAACTGCCTTCCTGTTCCAGAAGGAACAGCTACTATTGGTTCATTCAAGTTGCTGCATTTGGATCCTCAGTCTTATTGGTTCCCACCAAAAGGCAGCTTTGTGATTGCTCCCTGAAACCTCCCTGAAAGAGAAACAGCGAAGCAGGATGTGGAACAGCAAGGAAGCAGCCATAATGCTGGCTCAAACTGAAAATATAAAACTAATTCAAGTCACTTACTGGGCAGTGAGAGGCTAAAGATTATCAAATAATTTGGTTTGTCATCTGTTCCAAACAGCAGGGGCGTCGCAGGGGGGGCGGAGGGGGCGGGGGGCCCCGGGCAGCGCCCCTGCTGGGGGTGACACATCGGGGGGCGGCCCCGCCCACTGGGCTTTTTAAAAAACTTTTTTTTTTTTAAAAAAATTCTTTTTAGGCTATTTTCGGCACTGCCGGGGTGGAGCCGCAGGGGCCGCCAGCGAGTCGGGGTGTCACCCCCCTCGCTGGCCGCCCCTGCGGCTCTGCCCCGGCAGCGCCGAAAATAGCCCCCGCCCTCCAGCGGCTTTTCGCGCCACTGGCTGGCTTGCGGAGCCGGGGCAAGGAGAGGGGCGGGCCAGTGAAGAGGGCTTCGGGAGTCTCTACGGGCTGCAGAGAGCCCCAAAGCCGCAGCCTGGCACCCCTTTGTGCTACAGCAGCGGCTTCGGGACTCTTTGCAGCCCGCAGAGGCTCCCAAAGCCCCCGCCCGGCATCCCCCGGGGGCGGGGCGTCGCCGTGTGTGCGTGACGTCATGACGCACGCACGCGCCGCGATGCCCCGCCCCCCAGGGGTGCCTCTTGGCTTCCCGCCCCGGGCAGCCAAGGGGCTAGGAACACCCCTGCCAAACAGGAATTTTGGCTTGCAGGGGTGAAACTAGGCTTCATTTCACCCGGGTTAAAGACCCAGTTTGGCATACACCCCACATGCATTTGCACACACAGAACCTGGGAGCCTCGAGCAGGGGTAAGCAAGGTTTACCTCGCCTGGGCTGGTTCACTCCAGCGGAGATCCCTCCATGGGCTGGATCGTGTGCGCAGCTGGTTGTGATTTCCAGCATCCTGCGCAGACATTATTTTCGGCATCTGTGTCTGCGCAAATGCAATTTTCGGCCTCTGAGCATGCGCAGACGCAAGTTTCGGCACCCTGGAAGCGAGTCCTCGCGCCGCACTGCACCGGTTTAGCACAGTGTCTGGGGACTTGCCAATTGGGCGGCTCACTTTGGGCGTGGCTCATGGGCCAGTTAAATAACCCCTGTGGGCCGCTTGTGGCCCATGGGACTTAGGTTGCCTACTCCTGCTCTGGAGGCTTCACCAGGGGCAAAAAAACATGGCTAGCCCCTCCCTGCCAGCCAGAGCTCTGTGGCTTCTAACAAACTCTGGTAAGTTTCAAAACAAGTCAGCTTGCAGAAATCTGAAAGAAGTGTGTGCAGGTGGCATCCTGGATCTACAGGTATTTAAAAGTCTAGATGCCACATGGACCAAGCCAGAGAAGGATGTTAGAATTTAAGCTATAAATCAGGAGGAGTGGTGTGTATGCAAAAAGGAGTGGGAAAGAGTCAAAGGAGAAATGGGAATAGTTTGTACATTCATTAAAAAATATTAAGAAAAAGTTAAAAAGAAAACTTTATTGTTGTTGTTCAAATAGCCATTTATCAAAGCAAGTCCCATGAGAGTAAGATACCCAAGGGAATCACCATTGTTTTGTTGTTGTCGTTCAGTCGTGTCCGACTCTTCGTGACCCCATGGACCAGAGCACGCCAGGCACCCCTATCCTCCACTGCCTCCCGCAGTTTGGCCAAACTCATGCCAGTCGCTTCGAGAACACTGTCCAACCATCTCATCCTCTGTCGTCCCCTTCTCCTTGTGCCCTCCATCTTTAATCACCATTGTAAGAAAACTCTATTAGTTCCTGTTTCCCCCAAAATGATTTCCTACTGAAAAACACTGGCCACTCGGTGACTTTTATTTGGGCAGTATAAAATGTTTGTTTACCAAGCAGCCACGCCTTGCTTCTTTTGAAAGGCATTCATATAGAGTACCATCGGACTAGTCCATTCAGTCAGAACCGTGACAAAACATTTTGGAATATCAAAAGCCATCACTCTTTAGCCAGAGGTGATAATGGCAAATGCATTATTGTTTTTGTTGTTACATTATTACCAGGGGTATTTTAAAAAATGCCCCAGAGGGTGGCAGAATTCTAGATAATCAGACCCAGCTGGGTGGAAGTATCCAAAAGGAATTTTTTAGGCTGCAGCTCCAATAAGCTTCTCCTTGCTCCAGGAATTACCAAAGCAGAACCTTCCTCTGCATCCGTCCTCCAAAGATGCGCAGTGTGACTTGAAACATCCTTAGACAGAGCAATGTTACACATCAAGAACATTCTTTTAAAAAATTACTTGACTCTATCGTTCGCCTGCCTCCCTAGTGGTTTCCTTTTATAAGCCCTTATCTATTTTGGACACTTGTTCATTTTCTCATTAAGCGCAAGTTTGAATCAGCTTCATAGGAAATTGGCCTTCAGAAAAGAGTGAACAGCTGAGTGAAAACCAGGTAGAGCTTTCACATGACAGACCAATTTGGACAAGAGAAATGTTAATCACAGGACTTTACACCCTGGGAAATCTTGAACTTGTACTCACCCCTGCCAATGGCGGCATGCCAACAAAAGGCCTGACAGCGCTCTAGAATTCTGCCTATTGGAATTTCCAGTGATGATAGTATCAGCTACTTAGGTAAGGGCCAGTCAATAAAGCTGTTCAATGGCAGCCGGAGAAATCCAGAGATTCAGGTATGTATGCCAACAGCCAGTTCATAGCTTAATCAAGTGCCTGTGTGGTCCGAGCAAAAAAGAAAACAACAGCCTCGTACAGTATTACGTGTTACGGTAGTTTATCTCCATACGTAATATGAGACTGTGCAGTACAAAGGAAAGAATAGATATAGTAAATGAGAATTATTTGGAAGTCTTTTTTAGTTTATTTGTAGAAACCTTTTCTGTTCTTTTTGTGAGTGTGCATTAGTATAATTTTAAGTGTTAATATGTTAATATGTTATTGTATAATGTATAAGAAATGTATAATGCCTTATATCTCTTTTTTACTTTTCTTTCTTTTTCCTTCTTCTGTTCTTGTACTAAATGTTGTTACGTATTTATGTCTTTAATTTAAATCAATAAAGATTTTTTTTAAATAAAAAAAGAAAAAGAAAAAGAAAACAACAGCTGCACAAACCACAGGGAACTTTGGGACCACAGCAGCCATTTCCCCAGTATCCAAGGTGACACTAACGGTACACACTAATCATAGGGCAGCATGCTGATAATGCCCCCCCATCAGGCAGACATGGGAAAGGGTGCATTGGGGGACGGGCAGGCACACCTAAGACAATCCCCCTAAGCACAAGGGTGCCATCGTTCTCTCACAAGCCTCTGCCACTGTGGCATGTGCAGGCTGGCAGCAGGTGTGTAGCAACCAAGAGATCCTTGCAGGCAGGAATCTGAATCCCCTTATACTACACCAGCCTTTTCTTTTGATTGACCAAAAGTCCCAGATTCACGCCCTGAAAGTGGTCACCCTTCCAGACCAGACATGTCTGGAAGAAGCTCCCCCTAGCCCACCTGACCCACCAGGAACAGCTGGAAAAAACACAGAGCCAAGCCAAAGAGTGCTCAGTTGACAAGTTTCTCCACTTGGCCAACTGCCTGGTTGCCTCATGATCTGACTTGCCTTCTGCATCACCCAAAGAGAACTTCCCAGAGCTCATTTGGGACCTGCCTCATCCCCTAGCCTTGCTGGAGCAGCAAGGTAAGCGGAGAAGTTGCAGGCTTGGCTTAGCCCAGGAAGCAGCAGTCCGTTCCAAGGCCAGCTGAGGAATTTCAAGGTGAGGGTGCTGGAAAGGCCTCCCTATCTATTCAGCCGCATTGAGAAACATACAACAGCTGTAATACACTGAACACCAAATTTAAAAAAAAACAACCTTCCAGTAGCACCTTAGAGACCAACTAAGTTTTGTTTTGTTTTGACTATGGTAGACCAACAAGGCTACCTACCTGTAACTGGAACATTGAACAGCCATCAGTGTTGGGCTTCAGGAAAGTAGGCTCTGCCTAATGTTCTTATAAGTGTGCAGGCTCTGGCCCCTCACCTCCCCCCCCCGACTGAGCTTCAGGAGATTTTGCACCTGTAGGGTATGACAGATTATACTGACAATAGAATCCTAGAGTTGGGAGAGACCCCAAGGGCCATCCAGTCCAACCCCCTGCCAAGCAGGAAACACCATCAAAGCATTCCTGACAGATGGCTGTCAAGCCTCCGCTTAAAGACCTCCAAAGAAGGAGACTCCACCACACTCCTTGGCAGCAAATTCCACTGTCCAACAGCTCTTAATGTCTCACTCCCAAGTAAACACATATAGGACTGCTGCCTCAGAAAATTTCATGGCTGGACCAGTATTTGAGCCTCAAAATGGTCTGAAAATGATTAATTCCTATTTCAAGTTTTTAGATTATATGCATAAGTCCATAGGCAGGATCCTATGTTATTTAATTTAACAGGGACTATTTCCTGAACTGTTGATAATATTAAAGAAGCTGGCTAGACCAACTCTTTGAACAAAATGATGATTTATTACTGTTTGTAAAATATAAAAATCTAATACATAGTTAGGGTATGTGCTTCATACTCCACTAAAGTCAGTAGGACTTAAAATGTGTTTAACTCTGAATAAAACTCATTTTTTGTGTGTATGTGTGTGTGATCACCATCATTAAACAAATGTGTTACTTTAACTACTGATCTTCTGGAAGAGAAGCTCTACAGACAGATTAAAACTGCTTTGAGGGACCAGAACAACAAAATAAACTGTTTTTGTATAAATTAAATTAAGATTATCTAAACAGGGCATAGGTAAAGGTAAAGGGACCCCTGACCATTAGGTCCAGTCGTGTCCAACTCTGGGGTTGCAGCGCTCATCTCACTTACTGGCCGAGGGAGCCAGCATACAACTTCCTGTCATGTGGCCAGCATGACTAAGCCGCTTCTGGCGAACCAGAGCAGCACACGGAAACGCCATTTACCTTCCCGCCAGAGCGGTACCTATTTATCTACTTGCACTTTGAAGAGCTTTCGAACTGCTAGGTGGGCAGGAGCAAGGACCAAGCAACGGGGGCTCACCCCGTCGCAGGGATTCGACCCGCCAACCTTTTGATCAGCAAGCCCTAGACTCTGTGGTTTAACCCACAGCGCCACCCGCGTCCCCCATAACAGGGCATAACATTGCCAAATAAGCAAAAGGTTTGCTTACCCGATTTAGAATGGAAGATTTTTTCTAGATGTCAGTTTCATGCGTAACTTAACACAAAAGCTACATTGGCAGCAGTCGACGGAATCTCTCCATCATATAATCTTTATCTGTTCCCTGCATAGTGAGGCTCGGGCAAAATTACTAAGACCAATAACTCAAAAACTTACAGGTGCACCAGCTGAGTCACACCTTGCCTTACTCCTGCAAGACAACGACTCCTATACAACCTTGCAGGTGGCAAGGTTTCTAAACTCTGTCATATCTCAAAAAAGGCGCTGTGGCCAACTACACGACCACTAATACTTTTGTTTTCTGCTCCCTGGTTGCAATTTTAAAACTTGTATTTGTGCTGTGGTTTGTTTCCCTATGACTCCAGGGTCTATGGTTTGCTGTAACTTTTATGTCATATATTCCATATTTTATGTTTTTATGGGCTTATAGCCGCAATAAATTTGAATTTGAATTTGAATTTGAATTTACATTGGCAGCAGCATGGGTGACGCGAAAGGAAAAAGGAAATAACAGAGGAATAATATGTCTGCACTGGTGGAGAGAATAATGCTAGGCTGGCTTGCACTTGATGGGAAGCCAAAGCAATGCTTATTGGGACTGCGCAAACATGCTGGCTCCAAGTGCCATCCAAATTCAGGGTCATGGTTAAGCCGTCTCCTCCTCATCTACACTCCGGGCTGGCTGCCTCTTGGATGGAGGCGGCGGCGGCACTGCTGGTCTCCTCTCACCCTTGTTCTCAATGTATACAGGTATGTTTATTCTCCCCTTGTTCTGATGTAGATTTTCACCAGCCCCTTCTTTCCTGGCCAGGGTGGGCATCATTTTGTGGTTTGCCGCAGGTTCCAAAGTGTCTTGGGCCAGCCTGTCTGTTATCTGATGCTAAAAGCAAGCCTTGGCCTACAGATTGTGATTAAGAAGAACAGAGCTTAACCAAGATCCCAATTTTGGATGACATGCTAAGCCAAACTGTAAAGTTGTGGGTGGACACAGCAGACAACACAGCGATTTCCAAACAGCTCTTGTTTATTCGCAGGCTGGAACAGAACTGGCCTGAAAGCCTCAGCAGCCGGCTTATATAGAACTCAGCTACAACGCAACAGTAACAACTTTCCACCATTAACCAATCCCTGACGTCCTTTTACAATCCCTCTTTTGCATAAGCTGACCTGAGTGAAAACTGCAGCATAATGAACTATATACACACACCCCTAGTGGCCTAGGGTGAGAACTTCAATACATAACACCCCTCCCCACCGAGATAAGGCATTAGGTTACATCATATTGGTTCCATTATCTACAGCAATACTCTTGATGGTTCCTTAATACACATAACATATCAGTTCCAATTTTCCCATTTAGTAAACATACTACTTCTCTGTACAATGCAGCATTACGTATGCAAATTGTTGGTAACATAGTCTTTTAAATAAGTCGGGCGTTTGGAAACTCTACCTGACCGCCGTGGGCCAGTATCAGAGTCCGGTTGGCTGCCTGGGTCCCGTTGTGACTGCCGTGCCACCAATGGTGTCGATGCGCCTGAGTTCCCTGGCTCCGCTGCTGTTGAAGGGCCTGTCGCGAGCGGACTCGGTGGAACTCAGGCAAGGCAGTGGTCTGAGACTCAAGGGGGTCAGGCGAAACCCCTGCAGTGGCTTGGCTCGGCCCCATGTCCACAGTTTGTGAAGGGGATGCAGGTGGAGCCTCACCTTCCATTGGTGTCGGTTCTAGAGCTGAGGCTGCCGTTGAGGGTACTGCAGTATCGTCCGAATTCCCCACCCGGCGCCTCAGTTGGTCTATGTGTCGGCGCCACAAACGCCCATCCTCAAGTGCCACCTGATATGAGCGGGGCCCCGTGACTCCCACTATCGTGGCCGGCACCCAAGGAATGTCACCCACATAGTTCCTGGCAAAAACCTTATTCCGGGGATGAAAGACCTTGGTGCGTCAGCACAGCCCGGGGGCTCGGCTACCCCAAAGTCTGGATGCAACCGGTCGAGCGGAGATCTGAGGCGACGGCCCATAAGCAGTTCAGCTGGACTCCGCCCTGTGGCTGCATGCGGGGTGATGTGCTGTACGAGCAAGTATTCTGTGACTCGCTCATGCCAGTCCTTCTGACCCAGGCGCGCCAGTGCCTCTTTCACTGAGCGCACCATTCTTTCTGCCTGTCCGTTGCTGGCCGGGTGGAATGGTGCTGTTAGGGCGTGGCGGATGCCTAGCCCCAAAAGGTACCTTTCAAAAGTGCCTGATGTGAACTGTGGCCCGTTGTCGGAGACGAGGACATCAGGACATCCATGTGTTGCAAATAGGCCCCGCAGCACCCGGACTATGGCTTCGGTAGTGGTGGAGGGCATCAGAGCCACCTCCAGCCATTTGGAATAAGCGTCCACCACTACCATAAAGGTCCGGCCATGAAAAGGGCCAGCAAGGTCGAATGTGCACTCTCGACCAGGGTGCCTTTGGCGTCTCCCAGGTGTTGCCCTTAGCTGCCGGTGGTGCAGGTCTCGATTCTTGACACGCTTGACAGGAGGCAACCCAGGAGGTGATGGCATCGTCCATGTTAGGCCACCAGACGTAACACCGAGCCAACGCCTTCATTTTAACGATCCCTGGGTGGCCGATGTGCAGAGCCTCAAGGACGCGTTGGCGGAGTCTTTGGGGAACCACGACTCGGTCTCCCCACAGTAGGCAGCCGCGATGAGCCGAGAGCTCATGCTGTCTGGTGGCAAATGGCTGGAACTCAGGTGTGAATGGCCCTTCTGGCCACCCCCTCCACACCCAGTTGAGCACACGTCTGATGGTGCAGTCCTGGGCAGATGCAGAGGCCACATCGGCAGCTGACACCGGTGCAGCTGGGAGGTCCTCAAGCAGGAGTACCGATGAAGCAGGAGCTGGATCTTCCACAAACGCCGGAAGAGGGCAACGACTGAGGGCGTCAGCATGGCCCAGCGACTTTCCCGGGCGATGGATGAGCTGATAGCTGTAGGCTGCCAGAAAAACAGTCCATCGCAGCATGCGTGGCGAGAGGATCGGTGGAGTTGGTCTGTCACCTGCAAGGAGGCCCAGGAGCGGCTTGTGGTCAGTGATGAGGTCAAAGGTTCTCCCGTAGAGATATTCGTGGAACCTCTTCACTCCAGCCACAAGCGCCAGTGCCTCCTTGTCGAGCTGGCTGTAATTCCGTTCCGCCGGAGACAGCGTCCGAGAGAAGTAAGCAAGCGGTGCTTCCCTCCCATCCGGGAACCGGTGACTGAGGACGGCACCGATGCCAAAGGGCGAGGCGTCACAGGCGAGGACCAGTGGCCTGGCTTCACTGTACTGCACCAGCACACTGTCTGAGGAGAGGAGGGACTTGACTGCGTTGAAGGCCGCTGTCTCCCGATGACCCCAGGACCATGGCGCCTTCGTGCTGAGCAGGCGGTGGAGAGGCTCAGCTAGTGTTGCTTTGTGGGGCAGGAACATATTGTAGAAGTTTAGCAGCCCCAGGAACGCCTGCAACTCGGTCTTGTTCTTTGGGATCGGGGCCTCCTGGATGGCCCGGATTTTGGATGCCGTTGGGTGAAGACCAGAGGCATTGATAAGGTAGCCCAGGAACTCCACCTGCGGAACGGCAATCTGGCACTTTTCTTTCTTCACCTTGAGTCCGGCCTCCTGGAACCTGGTCAGCACGGCGCGGAGGCGCTCGAACAGCTGCTGATTTGAGTCTGCGGATACCAGTACATCATCGAAATAAGGTACCACTCCTGGAAGCCCCTGCAGGAGGCGCTCCATGAGGCTTTGAAAGATTCCAGGAGCCGCGCTCACTCCGAACTGTAGCCGCCGGCAACGGAACGCTCCTCGGTGAGTGACGATCGTCTGGGCTTCAGCGGTGGCGTCATCGACAGGTAGTTGTTGATAGGCTTGGGCAAGGTCCAGCTTAGCAAAGACCTTGCCTTCGCCCAGGGAATGCAGCAGGTGTTGGACGACGGGAACTGGATAAGCGTGCTGTTGAAGTGCCTTGTTGATCGTGCACTTGTAGTCTGCGCATATTCTCACCGACCCATCCGGCTTGACAGGTGTGACGATAGGCGTTTCCCACTTGGCGTGGTCGACCGGCTCCAAAACACCTTGCGCGATTAATTTGTCCAGCTGTTCGTCCACCTTAGCCTTGAGGGCGAACGGAACCCGGCGTGGCTTTAGCTTGATTGGAGCGACTTGTGGATCAAGGCTAAAGGAGATGGGTGTACCTGTATATTGGCCCAATGTGCCATCAAAAACCTCAGCAAATTCTTTGGTTAAGGTTTCAACCTCTGCGTTGGCGATGCTGTTGATGCCGGTGACTTCCAGGCCAAGGGCGTCAAACCATTCTAGCCCTAGGAGGCTAGGACGCGGATCTTCAACTACCACGAGTCGGAGTGGGCCTGAGAAACTCTTGAACTTGACATGGAATTGGCCAACGCCTGTCACGGGAATGTCGTTCCCTTGGTAGTCCCTCAAGTGTACGCGATGTAGGTCAAGCTGCCTTTTAGACAGCTTAGGCACCAGTCTTTTGATAGTGCTCCAGGACACAACTGACAGGGCAGACCCGGTGTCGATCTCCATGTCACACGGAGCTCCTTCGATGAGCACCGTGATGTGTAGTTTGCGTCGCGCAGGCGAGTCGGTTTGTCCAATCGTGGTTCCGAATGAGCAGCAACAGTTGGTGAGAGCGAAACAGTTACTGTTCGTGGACCGGGGTGACGACTTGGACTTCCGAGATGGTGAAGAGTCTGTGTTTGACGGGGTTGATCGGCAAACCTTGGCGATGTGGCCTTTTCGGGAGCACTGTCGGCAGGTGGCGTCTCTGAATCGACATTTGGCGCGGGGGTGGTTGCCGCCACAGCCGGCGCATTCTGATTGGTCCCTGGACTTCTGTTTGAACTTCCCGCGTTCCCGCTTCGTCTGGTGCACGTCATCATCTTCGCAGGTTGATGCCTCGTCGCTGCTAGCCTCTTCATGGTGTACAGCAATTGGCTTTTTTGTAGGACGTGGGCTGCTGGCCTTGCGGATCTCTTGGGCGGAGAGTTCAGCCGCTTCTGAGGCCGCAGCCTCCTCGATGGCCTTCTGCAGCGTGAGGTCTGGCTTGGCAAGGAGACGCCGTTGCAGACGGTTGTCCCAGACCCCGCAGACGATCCGATCCATCAAAGCATCGTCTAAGTCTCGGAACTCGCAAGTTAATGCGGCCTTCCGGAGGGCGGCGACGTAGTCGTTGATCGACTCCCCCTCTGCCTGGTTCCGGTGGTAGAAAGCATGTCGGGCAGCAATTTTGGATGGCTTGGGCGCGTAGTGGCTGCGTAGCTTCTCTTGTAGCACGTCCCACGGTGCTCTGTGAACTGCGAGTGGAGCTACTAAAACTCTGGCCGTCTCAAACACTTCGGGCCCACAGAGGCTGAGGAAAAGGCCTCGCTTCCGCTCCTCTGATACTTCTGTTAGCTCATTTGCTTGCCGGTAGCATTCGAACCGAGCGAGATACGAGTCCCATGATTCAGAGGCTGAGGCAAACGGCGGTAGAGGCACTAGTGTAGCCATGACTCCGATGCCGACGTGGTGGGCGATGGATGGAACACAGTGCTCTAGCCAGAATGGGCAGCTCAGAGTTGGTTCAGCTCAGTGATTTCGCTCAGCGTTTCAGCTCAGTGATTCAGCTCAGTGATTTGCTCTTGCCCCGAGACTGGCTGTGTGCTGTCTGTGTTCTGATGTCCATGATCCCACCTTCGTCGCCAGTGTAAAGTTGTGGGTGGACACAGCAGACAACACAGCGATTTCCAAACAGCTCTTGTTTATTCGCAGGCTGGAACAGAACTGGCCTGAAAGCCTCAGCAGCCGGCTTATATAGAACTCAGCTACAACGCAACAGTAACAACTTTCCACCATTAACCAATCCCTGACGTCCTTTTACAATCCCTCTTTTGCATAAGCTGACCTGAGTGAAAACTGCAGCATAATAAACTATATACACACACCCCTAGTGGCCTAGGGTGAGAACTTCAATACATAACACAAACCTTGTCTTTGCTGCCACGCCACACTGAACCACAGAGGAGCAAAGCAGTCACCTGTGGGCTAGCAGGTTTGTGTATTCACACGAAACCGTGGTTTGGCTTAGCTTTACTGCACAGGCAAACACAGCCAGTACCAGAAATTACAGCTATATCCTCTTAGTCCTTATTCTCACTTGGTGGCCTCAGGTAAGCAATTCTCTCTCAGCCTCAGTCCTCTCATCTGCAAACTGCAAAAAGTGAGATAATAACACTGACTTGCCTTGTAAGGATTACAACTAGATAGTGCATGTGAATCAATTTGAAAGCACTATAAAATTTTAATTTATATATAGCACTATCGTAGATCATTCTTAAAACTCCCAGTACAGCACTGTATTTTTTTAACATGAGAACATGAGTACCCCATTCATGTTCTTTAATCCGTATTTATGTATGGATGTTTCCAGTAGCAATATGCACTCACCCTGTTCTTCTTCTTGTTGTTTTTTAATCAATCAGCTTTTTAAAATAAAACATGAAGGAATGGAATGTGGCCCCATGAAGCTCACTTCCTCTTAGATGTAAGGCTAACACTCCACTAACTGATTTATACCACAGTCGGAGAACAATATTACTGTATTGGCCTGAATATAAGCCACACCTTTCCCCCCTCCAAAATCTGATTGTGAAAAGTTAAAGTGCAGCTTATATCCGCAACCTTATGGTATCGCTGCTGAAACAGCTGCCCAGGAGGGTCACCGGGGGTGTGGGACCAGGACCGGTGCTAGGGTTTCTTGCGCCCTAGGCGAGACCACCTTCTGGCGCCCCCGCCCCCCCCCCGCCAAAGCCTGCTTTAGCGGGAGCCGGGGGTGGTGTAGAGGGCAAGCAGCATCTCTCTCTGCTACAGCGGAGAAGCTGCTGCTAGCCCGTCCCACCCCCCGCCCAAGCCTGGCCAGCGCCCCTTCCATTTTGGCACCCTAGGCAATTGCCTAGTTTGCCTTAATGGACACGCCGGCCCTGTGCGGGACACCCACCCACAACTCCCAAGCCTCCTCCAATGCTGGATTGGGGAGGGAGCGCCGAGAGGCCGTAGAGGTGGGAGGCGGGCGTGTAGCACGCTCAGAACTGAGCACCGGCACCGGTTTGGGGAGTGGGGTGCCGAGCACCAGCCGTCCCCCGTTCAGGGCGGTAGTGCCGGGGCAGGCCCGCAAATAAGCCTTGAATTTTTAAAGTCCGGCTTATTTTGGGGCCAATACAGTTTTTCGCTAATAGATGAGATTCATCCCGTTATGGCTATTACAAGCGCTGCAAATAAGCATACCTTGCAAAATCATTACTCTAAACCCTAGTGCAAACAAAACAAAACCAACTCCTATCAGGACTATAATGCATCCCTCGGTTCCTTGCTTCTAGAAACAAGTAGTTTTTAAGCAGTTTTCTAGTCAGGGAAGCCTAACGTATTGTTTCTCCCCTTGCACACCTTGTTGGTTGGTTTGAAAATGGAAAATAATAAAGCAAACAGCTCCTCTGTAAGATGAACCAAACTTAACACACTTCAGGGTGCTGAGAGTTGTTAGGAGACCCGTGGTCTCCCGACAGAGCTACGATTCCCAGAGTCCCCTCTGAAATCACTCTGAAACTAGTGATGCAAGGGGAATAGGGATCTCCTAACAACTCTCAGCACACTTCAGAAACTACAGTTTGCAGAATTCTTTGGGGAAAACCATGACTGTTTAAAATGGCGTGATACAGCTTTAAATGTATAATGCAGATGAGGCCTGAGCCTCAGCAAAAGTTTTTTGGACGTGTCCTGATTGGGGGAGAAAGGAGAAGCCTTGTGTGGATATTTCTTCAGCAATGCTGACAGTTGAATCCATTTTAAAATACTAACTGGAATTTTCCTTCTCTAATTCTGTGTGCCTCTTGGATAACAAAGCTGGAATAGTTTTGCCATTGTGGGAACAAAAGAACATTTAGAAATTGCTCAAAACCCTTGAGGACCTGAGGTTTCGATGCTTAATGCTGTCTAGAGCTGGAGCATAGTGTCCCACTATGGTGGGAAATGTTCAGAGAATTGGGCTTTGCACTTTGTGCATGTTCTTATCACAGTGCGATTCCTGCACTGTGAGGGCTTGGACTAGATGGCATTTGAGGTCCCTTCAAACTCTACGATTCTATGATTAACCCCTGCCCTTCCTTCCTTCCTTCCTTCCTTCCTTCCTTCCTTCCTTCCTGTCCTCCTTCCTGTCCTCCTTCCTGCTTTCTTCTTGAGTGTTCTGGAAGCAACAGAATAAACTGCAGGCATCAGCATACAAGAAGCAGCTGGTGCTGAGACAGAAGTATTTCAAAATGAGAAAACTTCACAAGTCTAAAAAACACTGTTGCAGGGGTCTGTACTAATTTGAAATAAAAAAACAGGGGCTGACAGTAAAGCACAGGACAGCTTAGGTAGTTGGCAGGTGATGGATAAGGTTGGTGAAGGCATGAGACTGTTTTTAGAATAAACTACCTTGAGCACTTACAGTCCAGGAAAGGGTGCTGCAAAGAGAAATTTCTAGCAATAAATGAACTATAGCATCTTACAGAGTTCTTCCTAGTGACATCAGAAGATGTTTTGAACGTAGGCCAGGCAGCACAAGAAGCTCTCATAAAGTACTATAAAACAGCAGTCTGGTGGTAGTCTGCTGCTATCCTCAATTCCCCCTTAACTCGGTGCTGCTACTTTGGGAAGGAGTCCATCTCTGACTGAAATTCCTTTGGGCCCTGCATAGTGTTTCCATTTCTATTTACAGCCTAGAAGAGTTCACTGAGATGTGTGAACCATACTTGTTGGGTTTTTTCCACTGACCCAAGATGCCTGAGGCATTACAGAAAAGCTCTAGATATTGCCATTGTGGCGTGCTTTTTACCCCAGCCAAGAAGTGTTGTTGCTTTCTCAATTTTTTACAAACCTCACAGCTTTTTTATGGGTGGTAAGGGAGTCCAGAAGAAGTAGAGGGTACAGTGGACAAAACATATTTTTTCTGGACTATAAAGGCGTTCCATTAGTAAAGAGAAATCCCGTTCTGAATGACTGCAGAATGCAGTGTCCTAGTAAACGGGTACCATCAAGCATGTGTGCAAGAAGCAGCCATGACCTCCTGGCAGCAGCGCGAAGCCTCGGTTAGAAAACACCCATCTTGAATTCAGGTACAGCCATGGATTCAAGAAAAATGGATATCTGTACTTATTCAAAATTGACTAAAGTAACTGGAGGTCAAATGTGACATTTACCATCTGAATTCTGAATGTGCGATTTTACTGCAGGATTCATCTCTAATGGCTTTGCTATGCGTTCGCTGACATCTCTTAATTGTTTTGCTTCTGGCAGGTGTCAAAAATCAATTGTCACAGGCTATCAAACGCTGTCAGATGTGCATGTCAAACAGTGCAAAACAGTAAACATTAACCAAAAAAGCCCCAAATATGAATGTGAAGGGCCTTGGGTTGATGTGGGGGAGGGGTGGAGCTGTGAATTTGGATTCCCAGCTTAAAGTCTGAGCTTTTGGCCTCCTGAGCAGAATCTGAGTGTTCTCACTGGGGTGGCCCCAGGCCGGCTTGAGGAAATGGGTTCCTGAGGCAGAGTCCTCTTTAAGGCTGACTTTTTCAGAGATTTCACTTACCCCCAGCACACACTCCAAAGCTGTTACTGAACCTTAGGGTTACATGCAACAAGCATCAAAATGAAATGTGCTGACATTTCAAGAAATGGGGGAAAAAATATTGGTATCTGGCTGGACATTGAGAAGTGGGGGCATAAGGAGAAGGGGAGATGGAGACAGACTTGGAAGAAGGGATCAGTGATCTGGGGGAGCCTGTAACAACCAGGAGACAACAGTCAGAGGCAGGAGCAGCTGCAGGATCAGAGAGTGAAGAGCAGGTACGGTAGCTGAAAGACTTAGGACTGGTGGACATGCCTTTCCCTATCTTGTAAGTGTACCTTTGACAATAAAGACTTAATTCCTCACTCTGGGACATTCCATGCTGCACAGCACCATTACAACTGGTCCCTTAAATAGGGCAAGGGGTTGGAAGGACCCCCAGAAGTAATCTAAACCAACCCAAACTGGGTGGAGTGGAGCTTGAAAAGTCAATATCCACAGTAAGGACAGATCGTGGAAAGAGGGTCATAGGGATAGCCTGTACGAATCTGACAGGCATGGTACAGAGAACCACAGTGAACCACAGGTGGCTTGGAAACAACAGCAGGGGCTGCCCCTGTAGTTGAACAGCTTTTCGAATCCAGATCCTGTTTACCTGTTAGAACACTATTTCATATGATGAACTCATAAAACCACAGGCAGTTGATTAGCAACCCTAATCAGAACATATCAGAGGGCGAATCCCCGCTCTGGAACACTCAAAGCACCCACTAGGGTTCCAAATAGACACCACAATCGCAAATTGGCTGAGTAGATCCCATTATAGGTGAAACAAATTATAGTTCATATGCAAGTTAACAGTGCCAAATTAGGTATTTTGAAAACGTGCCAAGGACTGGCTTCTAGGAAAGTCTCTGACTCACTTCCTGGTTTCACTGCTTTTCCCCAAGAGATTTCCGAAATGCTGGAAATTTTGGTTTCCTGCCCTGCCACCCCCACCCCACCCTCAACCTCCTTTCTGATGCCTTCGACTTTCACATGCCAGAGTGGCGGTACAGCAGATTCTTAGTCCTTAATATAAAGAAAACTGTCTGCAAGATGATGGGGAGATATTTCACGAACATAGTTTCCTAGCCTACTCAGCCCAGTGTTTTGAAATCATACTTCTGCCAACATTTTAATGGTGAGTCTTTTAAAAGAGGCCCCGTGGAACATGTGTCCTCTGTATCCACGGGGCCTCTTTTAAAGCAGTGTTTTTCAACCACTGTTCCGCGGCACACAGTGTGCCGCGAGATGTTGCCTGGTGTGCCGTGGGAAAAATTGAAAAATTACTTTATATATAGTCAATATAGGCACAGAGTTAATTTTTTTAACATTTTCTAATGGTGGTGTGCCTCGTGATTTTTTTCATGAAACAAGTGTGCCTTTGCCCAAAAAAGGTTGAAAAACACTGTTTAAAGGACTCACCCTGTATATACGTTCTTTCCTGTTAAGTTGCTGATAAATGTAACCAAGGACAATGGCCTCTTGCTTCCATGGAAGTTTACATCAGAAGAGGAAATTAGCACAATTTGGGATGTGATACTTTTCAAAACAATTTTTCAGGGGCTTTGCTTCCCTCAACTAAGGAGAGGGGGGGAATGACAGAGATATTGTGTTTGGTTCAGATTGGATTTTAATATGAACTTTTCTACTTTGCAGTTCCTGGAACAATACACAAACTGAAACGCTTGAAATGTTTCAAAATCTGGACTTCTTTGAGTTTTTGCAATGCAGATTCCCAGCCAAACCATGTGAATCATATGGCTGGTAGTCTTTTTGCAGGACAGAGAAGGAACTATCAATTTTGGGGGGGATTTCCCCCCAAAGTACATGCGCTTGCCACGGTGATGTATAATCTCGCCCGAGCATTTAGAAAGTTGTCTTTCCAAAGCGTGAAGAAGTAGCACCGAGCAAGCAGGCATGCATCCCTAGATGCTCACTGAAATGAAGGGCCACAACATTGTTTAACTTCATTACGGATATTATACCCTGAAGTGTGACTCGTTTCACAGCAAATTGGAACAGGATTAGTTCTAACAGTAGAAATAAGAAGGCACCAGCAAAGCAAGGGTAGCAACAACTACAAAGAGATACCCTTTTATAATAAAAAAGAGAAATTGACATTTAAAAAACAAACAAACAGACACTCTTCCCCCAAATCTCTGTTCTCTTTTTATTCCTTATCTCCACCAAAACCAGGTGGTGTCCTCCCACATCTTGCACACTCTCTCAATCTTGTTGGCCCCATTGCTGTTGATGGTTTTCCGATGGTAGTTATGTTTTCCCTCAGCTGGTCAGTTACTTTAGACGTCTCTCTGACTCGAGCCTTAAAAGCATGGGTAGGCAACCTAAGGCCAGGGGGCCGGATGCGGCCCAATCACCTTCTGAATCTGACCCGTGGACGGTCCGGGAATCAGCATTTTTACATGAGTAGAATGTGTCCTTTTATTTAAAATGCATATCTGAATTATTTGTGGGGCCTGCCTGGTGTTTTTACATGAGTTGCTTTTATTTAAAATGCATCTCTGGGTTATTTGTGGGGCATAGGAATTCATTCATCCCCCCCCAAAAAAATACAGTCCATCCCCCCACAGGGTCTGAGGGACAGTGGACTGGCCCTCTGTTGACCCCTGCTTAAAAGCCTATTTGGGCAATGAATGATTGGGTGTTGAAATCTGTTTCTAGTACTCACTGGGAGGCGCATGCAGTGGCAACAAGTGCAGTTCTGTACTACTAAAAGAATGTGGATACCTTGGAAAGTATAGCTGAAGATGAATCACAAAAGGCAAAAAAAAAATTACAAACAAGATGAAAGAACTAGAGAGTCTATCCATGCTGACAACGCTGAATGAAGTTTTACAGTACTTTCACCACACAAGTTAAGCTCACCAAGAAACAGCATTGAATTTTAGGGACAAGCCTTGTGCATCTATTTGCTAAGCTATAATTAATGCACTTGTAGCTAATGTGAAGAGGAGCGGTGAAGTGTACAAACAAGTATCAAGTAGATCTTCTTTTCTAAATGATATGGACATCTGATGAACAGTATTCACAGGGTTCCCAAAAGCTAGTTGGCTCAGTTGACGTGAGCATGAATCTCTATGGAGAACCATGGCAGTTCCACTGTTATATGTGTGCAAAGTTTAATGAAATGGGGAAAGTGAAATTCAGTCACATCAATCTTCATGATGCAGGAATGAAAGACAGAATACAATGTGTATTTCCAAATGCAGAGATTCCACCAGAGGCACCAACTTGTGAGGAAGATGGCAGGGGGTGGGGCCAATGTGCATGGCATTGCATGTGTGATGTCCTGACTTTGTGTCAGCACATCAGAGGAGCCAGGGAGCAGAGCCGCTTTCTGCCTCCTTCCCCTCTGCGGCAGCAGGAGGGAAGCTGTGTTGCACTCAGCTCCATGCTTGGCTCCTGGTTTTTCTGTTAACATTGGGGGGCTTGCACCCCCAAAAAATATTGGGGTGGCCCAAAAGGGTTGGGCCTCCGGGAGTTGGCACCCCTGGATCGCATCATGTATTTTTCTAATATTGATGATTGATTAGTAACTGCTCCACAGAATGCTCTTTTTCTCAGCTGAAAAGGTGATAAAAAAAATAACTCAGAGAACAACAATGTATCTGGACAGACTTGATTCACTTTGTTGTGTATGGAAGTGGACATGCTTTCTAGAGCCAGCTGATCCAGAAATTATCCGGAATGTAGCAATTGGAAAATATAGAAAAAAAAAACTATTTTAATTTCAGCATACATGCAAGTTTTGTGTCATTTCAAAAAATTATTTTTTTAAGTTTAGTATTGCTTCTATTTTGAACTGTGTATAGGAGGCACCCTAATCTTTTCGGTGCTTAAGGTCTCTAAAAGTCTTGATCCAGCCATACCTGTTGCTCTTCAGAAATCATAGAATCATAAAATCATAGAATTGTAGAGTTGGAAGGGACCCCAAGGGTCATCTAGTCCAACTCCCACAACAATTATGTGTATTGAAAGGTATTCAACATGCAGCTCCCCATTGCATTTTTCATGACTTTTCCCAACCTGACCAGAAATTAATGTGTGAACTGGTCCTTAGAAGTGGCACATTGAATGTACAAATAAAGGAAGCTGGTACTTCCTTACTGCAATCTTTCCATAACTTTTGGTACACTGATAAAATAAACATGGTTATGTAAATTGTCAGAGCATATAAATAGCCACAGATCCCTGGACTGGCTGACCAGGTCGTTATTTCGAGATGGCTGCCAAATGCCAGATCAGATCTAGAAACGGCAGATGATGTAACATAACAGGATGTGTGCCTGAGCTGCCTGTTTTCTAAAACAGGGAGATGTGGAAGGCGGGAGCCCGGCTGGATCATGGACAGTCTTCTGACAAGTTGTAAAACTTTATGGCGAGGGGGGCCAAAGCTCCCTTTTTGTGATGGGAAAAAATATTTTCCTAAATTTGTACTGCTGTGAAATTAGTTGTTAGATCAATTGTAGACTTACTGAGCATATTAAATAATTGAGCAGGGTTCAATACATATTTCTAATTGAAAACTGTTTGCTATGCTGCTCTGTATGCATTTACTTACCAATTTCCCCCCAACTTTCTTCAAGGTGATCTCCATGGGTGCCCTTAGAGCTGCTCCAAATAAGGAGCCGTGGCTTAGTTTCTCACGTGGAGGAATTTGATGCACGCATAGAGCCTGTTCCAATGTGCTCTGAATGTGTGGATGGTGGGAAGTGAGACTAGCCCACACCCCACATTCCCCTTCTTGTATTCTTTTAACACCGTGCATTGTGTGTGTGTGAAGGGGAGGCTTGTTCGTGCTTTCACTTGCCCTGTGCCTGGAAAGCTACAGTCTGAGCAGTTTCCCACTTGTCCCACACTTTCTAGGCATGGGTCCAAATGGTTTTGTCTTTTCCCTGGAAAACCCACTCTTTAGCACAAGTGGTAATCTGCAGAAAACCCAGTTGCCATTTGTTCCACTTCAGTGCTAAACCACTGGTTTTCCCAAGGGAAAATGGAAGTGTGGGTGAGCCTCTCATGTGTGTGTGTGTGTGTGTGTGTGTGTGTACACACCAAACACTCATTTGTAAGCCTCTCTTGGCTCTGTTTCCCAATGAACACACACTTGACAAAATAACTTGTATAATGCTTGTACATGATGGTGTAAAAAACTGCTGTGCATTAAAAAAGGGAGGGGGGCCTAGGAAGCTGCCTTACTCTGAGCTTCAGGCCACCTGTCCATTTAGCTTAGAGTTGTCTACTCTGAGTGGCAGCAGCCATGCAGGGCTCCAGGCAGAAGCCTTTCCCAGCCCCATCTGGAGATGACACTATGCCAGGAATTGCATGTGGGACTTCTTGCATGTATGTAAAGTGGTGATGGGGAGATACACAATGTGTGCAGCAACTCCTAAAAATACAATTCTCAGAAGCCGATATTTTCATTTGGCTTGTTCTGCTGATAGCTGGAGCCAAAATCTAAAGTATATAAGCACAAGGGTTGCTTTGCAAAAATGTCAGAAAGGGCAGCAACCTTCACCGAATCATTTAAATCTGTATTGTGTGTCTCCGTTCAAATGAAACATAAAGCCAGGTGGATTTTGTTGTGGTTTCAGCTTTCTTTGGAAACATTTTGTCTGCAGCCCTTCCATCCTAACCTGATATCCATTAGCAACTGCTGCTGCTTGTTACACTGAGACGAATATCAATTCCTTTTTTATATATACATAGTTTTTATTGGTTTTTGCACATGTTTTCCAAACATAACATCCCATCTCATACAATATAACAAACCTTTGGCTACCACAGCCTAGCACTTCCGTCAACCTTGACTAATGGTTTTCTAACTTCCTTTCTGATTTGGCATTTTATTTTAGTAGTTAAAAATTCAAATCCTAAATAAACTCCTTCTTAGTCCTTTTTCACAATAATTCATAATAATTTTCCTTACAAAACTTCTTGCAACCCTACAAGCTATGTCAATTGATTATAATTGTCTTTCAAATATGTCATAATTTTCTTCCAATCTTTCAGGAAAGTCTGGTCTTGTTCCCAAAAAAATTAAAATCTCATTATAAATCATTTCCCAGAAGTCCTTTACTTTCTTACATTCCCACCACATATAATAAAAAGTACCTTCTTTTTCCTTACATTTTCAGCATTTGTTATTTATTTTGTACATTTTAAAAAATTTCACTAGTGTTACTGTATATACCATCTGTACATCATTTTCATTATATATTCCTTCAAAGCACTACAGGCAGTGAAATTTATTCCCTCTTTCAATAATTTTCCCCAAGCTTCTAATTGTATATTATGACCAATATATTTAGCCCAGTGTAACATAACTGAGTCCTTTGAGGGACACATAAGGATCTGGTGACTTCTGTTTCAGTGTATCTGAAGAAGTGTGCATGCACACGAAAGCTCATACCAAGAACAAACTTAGTTGGTCTCTAAGGTGCTACTGGAAAGAATTTTGTTTGTTTGTTTGTTTTGATTTAACTTCTTCATCTTTCCAGTAATTATTAAGACTCCCTGGAAAAGACCCTGATGTTGGGAAAGATGGAGGGCACAAGGAGAAGGGGACGACAGAGGATGAGATGGTTGGACAGTGTTCTCGAAGTGACTGGCATGAGTTTGGCCAAACTGCGGGAGGCAGTGAAGGATAGGCGTGCCTGGCGTGCTCTGGTCCATGGGGTCACGAAGAGTCGGACACGACTGAACGACTGAACAACAACAACAAAATAATTTATACATTTTGGATAATAGTTTAACTTTGTTCTTTAACAGTTCTAATTTAAATCTTAATTATGTATATCCAAATCCATTTTTCTTTTTATCATTTTTAAACATTTCGTTAATTTGACGATAATGCAACCAATCATTCACGAAACCTTTAACTTCCTCATAAGGTTTTAATTTCCATTGGTTATCCATCTCCTTCACTATTTGTTCATAGGTGGCCCAGTTTTTACCAATTCCTGCCCACCTTGCTGCAAGAAAAGACTTGGTACCAGCTGGGAGAAGTACAGCCAGTCAACTGGACAGACAAACTCTGACCAATTAATCGTGCCATGTTTCAAAACTCATGCTTAATTCTCTGTGATTCTCTGTGGTTAGCTAAGGGTGCTGGGAACTGAGGAGAAAACTACAGTTCCCAAGATCCTTAGGGGGAAGTTATGCCCCATGTGCTTTAACTGTGTGCTGGGTGTGCATGGTGTGGATCTGCCCTCCCAGTGGGGATCACATCTAACGCCTCTTGTTCGGCTTTTCGATCCATTCAGTTGATGTGGTGAGAAAAACAGAGGCTACCAGTCTTCCATTCTCAATGACACTTTTCCACCAAAGATTCAGTCAAAACCACAAATTTGTTACACATTCAGGGGAGGGAGGGAAGCTTTGCATAGCGTAGGATAAAAGGCTCCATGTTGAGATTCATGTTGCCAAACTCAAAATCCCCTCTGCAGGAAACCCAGCTAGCAAATTACATTGCAGAAAAAGCCACGGGTTCGTCATTATTTCGGGAAGAGGAGAGGGGAGATGTACATAAATACCCCATCCTTTTCTCAGTCCTGTACACAAACCACACATACACACCACAAAAAGGAGACTGTCTTAATTCCTCTGTCTTTGAGAGCTTTACTCCTCCACCCCACCCTGGGGGTACCATTTACATGCGCATAGGAGCCAACATCCAGGAGCCACCCCCCATAAAATTTGGGTGGGGGGGAGCCGCCCCCCAGGTGATGGGCATTGCCATTAAAATGGTGTGCATGTGGCATGTCATTTGATTGATTATGCAGAGTGGGACTTACGTCCCCCCCCCAATATTTTATTCACATTGGCACCCTGAACATGAGGGCTAAATCTGTCCATTGCCACCCATAAAGGCTTTCCTCCCATGGCTAATAGCAGCTTGTGGGTGAGCGGTGTCACTGGCTTGCTCTGTGGGAGAAAGGGTCCTGCTCTTGCTCAGTGGGTGTGTGTCCCCCCCCCCATAGCAACTGCTTTCATTTTGTGCATGTTGATTGCATCCATGCAATGTACGTTCTCTTTAGTTTGACAATGGGGATATGAGCAAGTTCTGCAGCTGTTCATGGGGAATTCCTAGGTTCTGTTCCTACATACCTGTTGGTTTGTTTTATTTGGCTATCAGTGAAAAACCATTCAATCAGGTTGCAGAGCAGAAGAGAGAAGGGAACAAGCAAGCCTATTCCATCAGCTCTGCAGAGAAAACAGCAGCCTTTGACCTTTCCTTGACAGTCACCTAATGGCAGCAGTTATATCAAGCCACCTGAACAATTTCCTTGCCAGCTGGTCTTTACAGCAGCTGCAGCTTTAAGAAGTGCTACATGAGGTGCCCTTTGGCCTCTTCCCTCCCCATGCCCTTTTCCTTCCACCTTTGGTCCTCACCCTGCATTCAGTCTCACCAGGGGCTCATAGAGCTGTCAGCACGTGACAGTGGCCACAGCCTGGGAAACAGCTTTGACTGGCTGGCTAAACCAGGTGAGGGTAGCCAAGGGGTCTCACACCCTCAGTGAGTTAGGGATTTCCCCTGCATGCGAAGACAGGCTAATGTGGATTGAGCGGATGAGACCAGGAGTAGGTCCAACTGTCCAAGAAGGCAGTTTCTGAACTGGAAGACGGAAGAATTACCTACTATCGAACAATGCCAGATGAAAATGATGGACTATATGGAGCTTGCAGAAATGACTGGGAGAATCCGCGACCAGAGAGACGACGCAGTGGAAAAAGAATGGTGAAAATTTAAATTGTATTTAAAAAAATATTGTAAGATTTAAAGTTAGAAATTTTGTTTTGAAAATAAGGATAGGCTGTTAAATAAAAGTTGAGTTAAATGATGTGAATTTAGGAATGAGGTAAGATGTAGAGATAGAGTTAGGAATTGTTATATTTACTATATTTTTAAGTAAGTGATAAGGGAAGGTAAGAAAATTGTTGTTATTAGAAGTAGATTAGATATTGTTTAATTGGGAAGTTACTTAAGATATTTGCAAGGGACGCAGTAGGAGGAGACAGGAGGAAGTCCAACTAAGATGTGAGGAAAATACAGGTTGTTTAAGTTAATAGTTTTTTTCTTTTTTGTTGTAGTGTTTTGTATTTTTTCTTTTTTAATGTTGTTTGTTTGAATTCTTTATGTTGTCTTTTGATGTTTTGATGTTGTTTAAAAATTTTCAATAAATATTATTAAAAAAAGAAGAAGAAGAAGGCAGTTTCTGCATGCACTCTAGAGGGAAGTGAGGGGCAGGTGGGGCTCAACCTGAGAAGGCAGCCCATCTAGGAGAAGGAAAACTCTGATCCCAAACCTCCGCTGCCTTGCAGGACAACTTTGGGAGAAGAAAAGGCCCAGGAGTCAACCCTGAGGAACAATCTGTACCCGCTGCCTTGTGCGATGTCTTTGGGGGAAGAAAAAGCTAAGGTGTAAACCCAACCCAAATCTGGAGTGAAGTCCCTAAGACAGTTGGATGGCACCTTGCACGCCTCTGTCCAGCAAGTCCTGCAGCCAAGCTGGCGCCAAACATATTGCTCGGCTTTCCTTTGGACCACATCAGCAAGGTCAAGAGAGTGGTCTTGTCGTCTGGGCAGCCCAGCATCTCCATACACACTGCCCAGGCTTGTGCCTCAGGGAGGTCACTTCAGTGCTGCTTTTACTGTACAGCAAAAACAATGTGGGAGGCAGCAGTTACAAGCTCCCAGTCTCTGCAGCCACAGCAGCTTGACCTCACCTCTGGAGGCACACTCAATTGTCTCTTGAGACAGATGGATGCCCCTTCCAATATGCTCTGAACATGTGGACAATGGAGAGTGAGACCTTCATACATGCTGCCCAGGCTTGCGCCCCAGGGAGGTCACTTTGGTGCTGCAAAAGCAGTGGTTTGACTTCGCCCCTGGAGGCACATGCTATTGTCTCTCAAGACAGACAGGGGCCAACAAAAATCAGTGCCTTTTAGATTGTAGGCATGGGACAGGGACTGCCTTACTACTGATGTTTGTAGGCCACTCTGGGAGTCCTTTCAGTTAAAGAACGGGATGGAATGCATTTTAAAAGTACATAAAAACAAAAAGTAAATAAAGCTATTGAATTAGACTCACAGTGGTTTAAAGTCCAATGCCATCTTGGCATAACTTTGTTCTGCTCTCCCAGCATAAGTGATACATCTTGGATAATGTGCCTCAGATGCAATGTCAGTACTGTACAGTATCTAGCTTGATTATACTCCTGTATCCCTCCACCCTACAAAGAATGCATCAGAAAAATATTGTAGCTTCAGTCTTACAGTAAAGCAACTGCTGCTGTTATCAATTCTCTTAATAACATGTTGAAAATGCAAATTAAAGGCTTGCTCCATTTCTGCCTTCCCACCTGGATTTTATTCAAAGGCAAGCTGCTGCTTATTAAAGCTCAGGGAAGTCGCAATCCTTGAAATGAAAATCGTTTAGAGGATGGATGGCACATTTGTGGCTTCTCGTGCCCATTGCAAATCCTTAACACAGTAGGATTCCCTTGTCAGACCATTAGTCAACTTTATTTTGCAATGTTGCAATATGGTCTCTCTCTCTCTCTCTCTCTCTCTCCCTCTCTCCCTCTCTCCCAATATTCTTTTTTCTTCCCTGTTGAAAGTCATGAAACTAGCCTTTTTATTTTTTTATTGGGTTTTATAAACAAGAATAATGTTGTACAAACAAGTATACCAAGTTTTCTCATGTCATTTGTATATCACAAAAACTAGCCTTTGTGAGACAGAAAGCAACTCTCCACAAGCATAGACGATCTCTTTCTCACTCACTCGTCAGCATGCCCAAGAAATGGAGCCCAGGGGTGTCACTATATCAACCCCCTCAATTGTCCCAATTACATCAGGGCATCCTGTTTTTTTTCCATGAGAGAACACAGCACCCATTTTGGGCATCGTTATCTTGCCCCAGAAAAGGGGGTTTGGGTGGTCTTTGATTCCCCCCATTTTTTGGTGCCAACACAACCCTGAAAAGGCTCATCTTTCTGGGAGTTGCCCCGGCACTGGACATGTGTTCCAGTTTTTCACCTTGACATGTTGGAAGGTATGGTATATAGGGCCCAACCTAGCAGTTTGAAAGCACACCTGTGCAAGTAGATAAATAGGTACCACTGCGGTGGGAAGGTAAATGGCATTTCTGTGCGCTGCTCTGGTTTCCATCACGGTGTCCCGTTGTGCCAGAAGCGGTTTGGTCATGCTGGCTACATGACCTGGAAAGCTGTCTATGGACAAACACTGGCTCCCTCGGCCTGAAAGTGAGATGAGCGCTGCAACCCCATAGTCACCTTTGACTGGACTTAACCACCCAGGGGTCCTTTTACCTTTTTTTTACCTAGACATAGATGGAAACTGCCTAATAAAGATTCTTCTGCTCTATGTTTTCCAGAGGGTGTGGTGATATATATCTGAGGAATATGAGGTAAGAGATACCATCTTCTGTGGATACAGATGAGCATAGACTGCTTTGAGACTCTTTGGATAGTTAAGTGGTTTATAAATGAAGGAATGAATGAATGACAAACGAATGAAGTGATGAGGCATCACAGCTTTAGTATTTCTTCTTCCCTGGGATGTTTTGTTTCAATTGTGCTAAGATTGTTGGCCATTGAATGGGCCATATTGGTTTTCTAGCCTCAAAATTCTGTGATAGAATTGTGAGGTTGTGGCTGCAAAGGGATTTTGGTGGTGGCTTTAAATAAATAATTGGAATCTTTCAAGGGGACTGAGTGTTGCCTAACAGATCAATCTTTCACTAATCGAAGCCTCCCATTTGGCCTAGAACGCCTGCGTTTTTAAAGTCCTGGGTTGTGGCTCCTTTCATTTTGATCATATTTTGCTCAGAGGTGAAACATGGCGAGTTCCAAATTGCAACCGCAGTGTCTCCCTGCAGTGGGATATACAAGAACTCCACACTTGTTGGCAAGGTGGCAATTATGTGCGTAGACAATTTGTCTTAGCCTTCAACAAGTCTTTTAGCAAGGACGTCGACAGACCCAACAGCTTGGCATAGCTCTTATTGTTTATGTTTAGTACAGCCTAAGTAGGAATAAAGCTTTTAAGCTGTGACCTTTTGAGATGACCTCCATAATTCAATTACTGTGTTTGGCCACTTGTGAACAATTTGGTAAAGTGTGGCTGTGGAGAAAATCAGCATAGTATGGATCACTGAGTAACTTGTAAACATACATTACTACTATTAGCAAACCCATTTTTCTTGCCAAGTGGGTCATAGGGTGTTTATTTCTACAGTGGTACCTCTGGTTACGAACTTAATTCATTCCGGAGGTCCATTCTTAAGCTGAAACCATTCTTATCCTGAGGCGCCCTTTCGCTAATGGGGCTTCCTGCTGTGCACGCAATTTCTGTTCACATCCTGGGGCAAAATTTGCAACCAGGAGCAGCTATTTCTGGGTTAGCAGAGCTCATAACCTGAAGCATTCGTAACTTGAAGCGTTCATAACCAGAGGTACCACTGTAATTCCTAGTTGTTTAAACAAAGTGGGCTGGGCGCTGGAGTTGAAATCACAGACTGGATAGCAGTCTGCATGTTCTCTACTTTGAATGCCTAGTCTAAGGGCATTTATGCAGAATGGAGATCCATTTGGACATTATATCTGCTGCACTTGCCTTGATCACTACAGCTAGGTCACAAATCCTGTTTGCACCTGCAAACATTTTGGGGCGATCACAATTTTGGGGATTAAATAAATGGAGAGTGGGTTTCCTCTGTTCTCCATTTATTTATTCTCCACCAACCCACACAAAGCTGTGATCATCTAGATAAAATAAGTGCATAATGCAAGTTACCTGTATTTTAAAATAATCAGGGTACTCCTATTGAAATTAATGGACATGAGTTCATTCGATTTTAATGGGTTAACTGTTAGTAGAACATTGTCATATGTAACACTCAGATTTTTATGTACTTCGTAGGAAAACTTAAGCATAAATAAAACGAATGTACTGTTGCACACCACCCCAATCATTATCCCAGGGTATGTTTCCTTTTGGAAACGAGGCACAGCTGAAACTGTGGTGTCTTTGAAATATGGTTTATTAACACATATATACAACCTGAGCATGTGATGGAAGGGTTTGAAGCATTACACTCCAAGAGAGTCTTTATTTGCCCATAGCTGAAGCCATGGATTCAGACAAAAATCTACTGCCATGTTCTGGCCCTTTCCCCAGCTTTCCTGTCTTTAGCAGCCTGCAACCCTGTTTTTTCCCCTCTAGGTCACACCATGGCCAACCCTAAAACTCTCCTTCAAATTGTACCTTGGTCTTCTAAGTGAAGTGAGGGGGGAACACGAATCCCCCCCTTTGGCTTTTCTAATGGCTCATTACCTTCTTTTGTTCTCCTATCACTCCAGGTGATTTCCTCATCACAAAACTGGCCTGGAATATATTTTAACATTTGCTGATTCCAGGGTTCGGTGCCTGGCACCCAGAAACTCATGACACAGGGGAGTCTGAAATGCATTCAACAGGGGAGTCTGGCACCCAGAAACTCAATATTTCACTTTATTGCAGCCTAAAGAAAGCTGTTTGTCTAGATATTTTCTAAATAAATGGAATAAAACCACTTAACCCACTGACAGATATATTTGAAAAATGAATATTAAGGGGAACAATGCCCATTGTTAAGCCAGGTAGGTAAAGTAGGGAACTATGTCATGGTTAGATTAATTTTTAAAGATTGTCCTCAGGACCACCACATATGCTTTGAGGGAAATGGCTTGCTTCTCCCTTGTGGGCATCATCACAAGAAGAGCATCTCCCAGTATTGGAGGGTCTTTTGACAAGATGCCCTCCTCAGTGGGTTCAACTGCTTGCTGCACTCTCCATTAGAGTTCTGACAGCAAATTCAGCTGCCAGGTGCCCCAAATTATTCTAATTTATACCTCCTTGTTCCCATAACACTGTGCCAAAAACCTCTGTGTAAAAGGGAAAAAAATTTCTTGTGTGACATCACGCTCCTGTTGCCTTGGCAACCTCCCCCTCAGTTACCCTGTTGTCTTGTAAATGGCTTTTGTCATAGGCTAGAGGCAAGACCATCATCTCCCTCTGTCCTTCAGTCTGTTGGAAAAACAGGGTCAGCCTGTCAGCTCCCCTAAATTCTCAAAGCTCTGATTAAACCCCAGCACACAAGGGGGAAATCTGGCACCCAGGAATCTGGGGGATCCCTGTTCCCCCACTAAACCATCACACAATGCAATCAAAACTCAGCTGAACACAGGAATAAACTTCTCCAGGCAAGCCATATGCACAAATATATATATATATATATTAGGTAACCTGTGTATATATTTGTGAAAATAACATACAAAAATGAATTGGAGAAAATTGCTAAAATGTGTACATTAGGCAAAATCGCATCAGCCCATCTGATTGGATGGTACTTCCAAATCAACAACAAATGAATAGTTAATATAAGAAATCATCATTAATAATTTTGTGGATTTGAAAGCACTCCCGTTAATATTGTCAAATTATTCTTTGGGAGCGAAATTGGCATTGTTCAAGGTTGCTGCTGCTCACATGGGAAGTTGCTTAGTAAGCAAACGAGGAAGCTATTGTGGAGCTGGGTACCAAGAATGACCATAGGCAACTCCCCATTTACGAGGGGTTTATGTATTATTTAAATATAGTAATGGACAGATAATAACTTACAAATGTCACTCATTGTCCAAAAATCTTTCTCATAATCACATGTCGGATTGTCTTTTTTGAATGAAATAAAATTGTTTCAAATAGTTTTAAATAACCAATAATCAAATGTAGCGCTTGGGGTACATTTAAACAAGGTTTAGATTGACCCTCCAGGTGTTGCCAGATTACAACTCCCCCCATCCCTTTGGCTGTGCTGGCTGGGGTTGATGGGAAATGGAGTCCAACAACTTTCAGGTTCCCCATTTCTGCTTCATAAGTTCTTAATTTAGTGTAGTATTTGCCCAGACCTTTAGTCACTGTCTATTTAACTTTGTTTCCCAACATTTTGCAAAAACTAGTGTTGCCTCATTCATTGGATTAAAAGTGACTTCATGGTGATATTTTGGTATACCATCTTTGATATAGTATTCCTACTTTATCTATAAAACCCACCAAGGATGAGAAAGCCACTGTCAATTACAGTAACAGAATGGTTAAGGGATACAAAGGAATAACCTATCAATAAGAGATCTTGAGTATACCGGTATATCTTAACAGGCAAGTGTGCTCCTAAACAAGATTGAGGTTACCATGAATATGAGCCCAAAAGGAGGTGTGTTCAGGCATTTGCCTGAGTGCACAGATGCTCAAACAGTGTAAACAGCAGGGGAGTACACTAAAGCTTGCCTCCAGTGTACAGGTGTGTGCCACCCCATCTGCTCAGTCCCTGACCCTTCTCTAAGTTGAGTGGGGAAGGTCTCATCCCACAGAGCTAAGGGAGGAGGGATATTAGCATTGCTTCCAAAACAGGGGATGGGAAATTGCTGGATTCCAGCTGCCATCATAGCTTACAATTCCGGGCTGGCTGGGGCTGATGGAAATTGGACTCCAACAATATTTAGAGGGCAATCACTTCCCTACACCTGTTGCAAAAGGTCCCAGGTTCAGTCTTCTAGGCATGTCTATTTAAAAGATCGCAGATGATAGAGGAGCAAGAGAGATTTCTTGCTGCAAGCCAGAGCAGTGTTGGGTTAGAGTCCCACAAGGCAGTGGCGTAGCGTGGGCGGTGCTGGGGGGGCCAGTTGCACCGGGCGCAACATCTGGGAGGGCGCACTCGCACCGACGACGACGACCCCCTCGGCACCCGCCTCCCATGACAGAGGCGCCCTTCTCTTCCCCTCCCGCACCTGACGCCGCTGCTGCTGAGGGAGCTGCTGCTGCTGAGGCGTTTGCCGGCCGACGGCAGCCGCGGGGAGCCTCCGCGGCGCCTTCTCCGCAGCAGCAGCAGGAGGAGGCGGCGGCAAACGGGGGCGCAGGTCGCCGCCGCCGCCGCCATATCCAAAGGCCGAAGACGTCGCCGGCCTCTCGCGCCGGTCCGGGTCGCCAGCCGGCTTTGGGGAGGCTCCGCCTCCGGCTCCTCCCCGCGCCCGCCCAAAGGCAGGCCTCGCCGCCGCCGAGAGAGGTACAGGGGCGCTGGAGGGCAGGCCGAGTGGGGTGGCTCAGAGGGGGGAAGGAAAGAGGGACTGGCTTCCTCCGTATCAGGGAGGGGAGCTGATCTGTCTCTCTTTCTTTCTCTTTCTCTCTCTCTCTCCACCAGCCCCCTCTCCCTTTTCTCCCTCCCTCCATCTCTGCCTCTCTCTCTTTCTTTCTTTCTTTCTTTCTTTCTTTCTTTCTTTCTTTCTTTCTTTCTTTCTTTCTTTCATCTCTACCTCTACCTTTCTTTCTTTCTGTCTTTCTCTCCCTTTCTTTCTTTCTTTCTTTCTTACTATCTCCACCTCTACCTTTCTTTCTTTCTTTCTTTCTTTCTCTCTCTCTCTCTCTCTCTCTCCACCAGCCCCCTCTCCCTTTTCTCCCTCCCTCCATCTCTGCCTCTCTCTCTTTCTATCTATCTATCTATCTATCTATCTATCTATATCTTTCTTTCTTTCTTTCATCTCTACCTCTACCTTTCTTTCTTTCTGTCTTTCTCTCCCTTTCTTTCTTTCTTTCTTTCTATCTATCTCCACCTCTACCTTTCTTTCTTTCCTTCTTTCTTTCTCTCTCTCTCTCTCTCTCTCTCCACCAACCCCCTCTCCCTTTTCTCCCTCCCTCCATCTCTGCCTCTCTCTCTCTTTCTTTCTATTTCTTTCTTTCTTTCTTTCTTTCTTTTCTTTCTTTCTTTCTTTCTTTTTCTTTCTTTCTTTCTCTCTACCTCTTCTTTCTTTCTTTCTGTCTTTCTCTCCCTTTCTTTCTTTCTTTCTTTCTTTCTTTCTTTCTTTCTATCTCCACCTCTTTCTTTCTTTCTCCACCTTTCTTTCTTTCTTTCTGTCTTTCTATCCCTCTCCCTCTTTATTTCTTTCTATCTATATCTACCTCTATCTCTGTGTATCTATCGTTTAGCTATATTTCCCTACAGTATCTCTGTCTCCTCCCTCTCTCTCTCTCTTTCTTGACTTACTGTAGTTTATTAAATTGTCACATAGCTCCATCCAGATCACATAACATTTTTTTTTGTTTTTTCCTTTGAGTTCCCATATCACTTCCCAAAATCTCTTTACTGCTTTATTGTTTATAACAATACACCCGATATTAACCTAACAATAGGAAAAAAATATTGGGGTCCCCCCCATTGCTTATTATGCTAATCCATCTTGTATTGCCAAAAAATCAAAATATTTACTTCGGTAATTCAAAAAGGGTTCTTCTACAAATGCCTCATTCTAGGGTCTGGAGGTTCATTCTCTCTCTCTCTCTCTCTCTCTCTCTCTCTCCCTTCTCTACCCTTCTCTATCTATCTTCTATCAATCTATATTTTTATCTCATTCATTCTCTCTCCCCCACTCTTTCTATTGTGATCTACCTCCCTTTCTCTCTCTGTCGCTCTCTATCATCCCTTTCTCTCTCGTTTTTTTCTCCACCTCTACTGTCCATTTATCTAATTATCTATCTTAGATAGCTCAGCCAGTAGAACATGGGACTCTTAATCTCAGGGTTGTGGCTTGGATCACCACATTGAGCAAAACGATTCCAGCATTGCTGGGGGTGGACTAGATGACCATTGTCCCTTCCAACTCTACAATTCTGACTTGAGTGCTAAAATCCATGGGTTAGGGGGCGCAAATTACTTGCCTTGCCCCGGGTGCTGACAACCCACGCTACGCCACTGCCACAAGGCCAGCATCTTTTGACATGTTGCATTTGGTGTTTGCATGCAGGACTCAGAGAATGCCAGGAGACTTTGACAGCCATCTAAATCCAACAATTAGAGCTCTAAACTGGCTGGATGCAACTTGTCATTCCTCTTTTATGAGTGCAACAATGCTAGTTCCATGGTCAGTAAACATTGCCATTGTATTTAGCACTATGCCACTAATCCCGGCATGGCTTGCTTGGTAAACAATCTATCCTTTCAAAAACCAAGCTGTCAGAGTGGAAAGGGGTTTATAAGCTGCGGTTGTAAAATGAGATGCCACGTGCGTTCATCTGCAAAGAAAATGCTAATAAAAGTTTCCAATCAGTTCATGATCTTTACTTCGAACTTCAGGTCACATTTCACCTTCTCCGATGCTCCTGCAGACTTTAACAGCAAGACTCTGAGGTTGTGTGGAATGACACAGCATCTTTGTACTATTAGCAGGCTGCCTACCCTTGGCCACTAGTGCCATTGTGTGCCTGTTGAATATTGACTACTCTATCTTGACAGTGGAATCTTTCCAGGGTCAAGAAAATAATTATATAGATGTCATCCTGTCTTGCTCCATGAACAGCTCATGCAGTAACAATTCATTCTTATACCACATTCTCTGCAAACAGCATAATTAGGAAACAACAGAAGAATTTAGTCTTTTCAGCAACAGGTTGACAAAACGCCTCATGCTCTTGTGCAATTTATAACAAGTTAGAATAGAAAGTGGTACTAAAATATTATAAAATATGTATAACTTGTTGTTGGAATGGGAAACTAAAGATGAAGAGGTCAAGTGCATTATGATAAAGTGGGCAAAAGATGTGGGACATAATATTCAGATGACAGATTGGGAAAGACTATGGAAGAATGAATGATACTGTATAATAAAGAGAATTATATGAAAATGATGTATAGGAGGTATTTAACACCGGTTAAATTGGGACACGGGTGGAGCTGTGGTCTAAACCACTGAGCCTCTTGGGCTTGCCAAGCAGAAGGTTGGCGGTTTGAATCCCCACGACGGGGTGAGCTCCCATTGCTTGGTCCCAGCTCCTGCCAACCTAGCAGTTTGAAAGCATGTCAAAGTGCAAGTAGATAAATAGGTACTGCTCCAGCGGGAAGATAAATGGTGTTTCCGTGCACTGCTCTGGTTTTGGTGTTCCTTTGCACCAGAAGCAGCTTAGTCATGCTGGCCACATGACCCGGAAAAACTGTCTGCGGACAAACACCAGCTCCCTCAGCCTGAAAGTGAGATGAGCACCGCACCCCACAGTTGCCTTTGACTGGACTTAACCATCCAGGGGTCCTTTACCTTTACCTTTTTAAATTGGCAAAAATGTATAAAACAAGAGAAAATGAGTGCTGGAAATGTAAAGAAGGTATTTTTATCACATGTGGTGGCAACGTAAGGTTATTTAAAAATTCTGGGAATGATATATAATGAATTGAAAAAAAAAAGATAAAAATAACCTTTGTTAAAAAAAAAAACCAGAAGTCTTGTTATTAGGTATTGCAGGAATGGATCTACCTAAAGAATATAAGAATTTGTTTATGTATGCAACAATGGCTGCCTGGATACTGCTAGTCCAACATTGGAAAGAAAAAAGTCCCCACCAAGGAAGACTGGCAAATTAAGTTAATGGAATATGCTGAAATGACTAAATTAACTGGGAAACTTAGAAATCAAAATGACAACAAATATAAAAAAATGGGAAATGTTTATTGCATATTTACAAAAGCAATGTACACAAGTTAAGACATTAGCAGGATTTTAAAAAAACCACCTGTAATGTTATAGACAATGTTTAGAATTGGAGGTACCAAGAGATACTTTATTGACATGCATGAATGAAAACAATACACAGGAGAGGGAGTGGAGGGAAGTAATTTCATATGGTAATTCCATAATGTGGATTCAATACTGACAATGTATATAGTTGTTTTATTTTATGCTTCTTTAATGCAAGGTTTTTGGATTTGTGAAAATTAATAAAAATATTATATATATAAAATAAAAAATAGACAACCAACTTTTTCTCTACCTCAGCTGCTTCCTCTCTCTTCTGCAATAGGAGAGTCATATTGTCACCTAATATGCACCTAATATACACTCTGACCCCTCAAAAGTGTGCCTATAAATTTTTATTCATCATTCTATCTAGACCAGACTTTCTTAACCTAAGGTCCCCAGAAGTTCTTAAACTACAACTCCCATCATCCTTGATCACTGGCCATGCTGACTAGGAATGATGGAAGCTGTAGTCTAACAACATCTGAAGACCTAAGACAAACTGTTACCTAGGAATCAGCCACGGAATTAAGAAGTAATTTTGATAGTGGTCAGATGGGATATTCAACCGTGTAACTGTTTTCTATTAATGGACTATTTCAAGTATGTAAAATGCACCACACCAGCAGTTTTAGGAGGGCAATTGATTTAATGCTCATCACCTTTTCATTCATAAATGCCTCACTGAAGCCAATCTCTCAAATCCAATTTTGCATGAGTGCAAAAACTGAGCAATTCTGGAATAAAAAATTGCATACTGGCAAATGTGAGGCTGGGGGAGAGAAAATATTGCTGCAAGAAATGTTTCATTTTCCTTCTCACATGTCCTACTGCCCTTACACCTTATTCTCTTAGAAGTATTCTTACAGAGTTCATTAATTTTGGGCAGTGGCGGAGTAAGGCTCCGCGGTACCCGGGGCGGCAAAGGAAACGCCCCGGGGGCGGGGCGTCGTGACATCACATTGTGACGTCATGACGCTCCGCCCCCAGGGCGGTTCCGGGGGTGCCGGCGCCGCTTCTGCAGCCCTCTTTTAAGCCGAAGAGCTCGCTTTTAAGCTCTCCGGCTCAAAAGGAGGCTGTGGAAGCGGCGATCCGATGACAGAGTGCGCCTGCGCGTGCAGGCGCACTCCGTCGTCGGGCCGTGCGCTGCCGCTCCCAGGGTGACGGAGGGAGCGGCAGCGCGTGGGAATGGTGGGAGGGGCTGCCTCTTGTCACCCCCACGTGCCGCCGTTCGCTCCGTTGTCCCAGGAGCAGCAGCACCGCACACACCGTGCGCTGCTGCTCCCGGGGTGACCGGCGTTGCCTGGGGAGTGGCGGGAGGGGCGCCGCTTGTCGCCCCCACCCGCCGCTTCTCGCCCCTGTCGCCTGGGGGCGTACCGCCCCCACCGCACCCCCCTAGCGACGCCCCTGATTTTGGGCAGGCCTTACAATTGTCGTAAGATTCAGAAGAGGGACTTGAGCAAAACCATTGTGATCACACACAACTGTTCATGTTTTCAAGAGGATTTCTTTGGCTCTTGGTTTCTCTGCTATTGGTTCAGTTCAGTTTTAGCTTCTTGTTAAACATGTTCATATTTTTTTACCCTTAAGTTGGGTTTCATTGATTCTCTATTCCTACCTTGACTGTAAGTAGCATTGACTACCATTATTAGAAAAGACTGACACTCGACTAAATCAACATATCTGAAGTTTATCACAAAGAGAGAGGTGCGCTGTGAGGATCCTGCGTAATGCATGGCCACCAGTGTAACTCCAGGACCTTTCCCTGAGCCCAGGGGTACCCAATATTGTGCCCTCCACATATGTTGTTGAACTTCAACTGCCAAGAGCCCTAGCCAGCAAGGCCAAAGGTCTGGGATAATGGAAGTTTCCGCCCAGCAGCATCCGGAGGGGACCACATTGGTTACCTCAACTTAGTTCCATGGAGTATATTTGTTGTCTGTGGAAGCAGATCGTGGTCCCCCAGGGGTCAGTCTCAAAGAGGGCTGAGTTTGGGGTTCAGAGGAAGATGCTGTTAGTTTGATGGGGACACAGGCTGGGGACTACCTGCCTGTGCAGCCTTGCCAGAGTGGCACATGCTCTGTACAGGGAAGTATTTACAGTGTGGTGTTTTACTTTGGTTTTATAATTTGTTGGAAGCTGCTCAGAGTGGCTGGGGCAACCCAGTCAGATGGGTATATATATCCTGGGATGGATAGATAGATAGATAGATAGAACTTTGATCGTAACTTCTGAATCTTAATTCTAGAAATAGCATGTGCCAGTTTTCTTCCTGTAAGGTGACAGCTGCTGCTTTAAAGTGAGACTTGCTACAGCAAGCTGAAGAGGAGGTTGAGCAGTCTGGGAGAAGAGGGGCCTGGGGAGCCAGTGGGTGGCCCCTCAGTACCCCAAGTGCTTCAGCATTAGAAACAAGCACAATCTCCAGACTGGCTGCTGGCAGCCTTTCACTGATGCATTTTATGACTGCATTGCTTGGTTTCTGTTTGTCACCTTTGGTGGAGATGGTCCAGGAAGGAGGCTTCAATAAAATAAGCTTTCAAAGAAGAATGACCATTTTTCTACAGCAAATGCTTCAGTATCATCAGCAGCAAGGGCCCAAACTCACCATTGTACCAAATGCACGAGGTCACCAAGGACAGCGGCTGCGCCTCTGGTGACACCTAGTAGAACTTGCCTGTGTCACAATGACATTGTGTCATTCCACCAGGAGGGCTGAGGAAATCTGGATCACTGTGACATCTGGACATGGCAGTTCTGCTAGACGTTATGGGGGTGGGTAGAGCTGGATTCATGGCTGCTGATTTAGTTTTGTGTCGTGGCTTTGCTAAATTAAGACTGTTGTACAGATTGCTCTTCTACGTAGCTTGCTTTTAGCACCTGCACATTTACCAGCTGTTGCAAATTCCATCACTGTTTCCTTTACGGAAGCAATTAGCTCACCCAGGAGGGATGATCACATTGGCATATTCCGCTTGCTCTCGCAGGAGCACGTCCTCTCTCTCCCTCCCTCCTCTGCTGCAGTACTCTCTGTGATAGTTTTGTGCGGTGGTCAGTATACTACAATAATGATCTGGAGGGGGGGAGCCATTTCTTTTCTTCAAATCAAGCAAACACAAAAGTCTTCTAATAAAAAGTATGAAGGAGTCATGCCTGCCATTGTGCAGCCAGATTTATTTTTAGCCTCATCACAGCTTGGATATTGGAGCAATTAGACAATTGCTTGGCCAATGGCCATGTTACTCAGCAGCAATGCACAAAACTGAGATCACTTTTGGGTAGTGAGAAAGTAGTTGTTTCTCTGTCCTGGGCATCAGTTACATCTGCAGCTGCTAGTAGGTGGTAAGAATTCTCTCCCATGCCTTGGGAAACTTCATATCCTAATGATGTACAGTCGTACCTTGGTTGCTGAATGCCTTGGAACTCATACGTTTCGGCTCCTGAACTATTGAAAACTAGAAGTGAGCATTCCGGTTTTCAAACAATTTTTGGAAGCCGGACATCCGGCGTGGCTCTTCCACAGGATGCTCCTTCAGCCAATCAGAAGCCGCATCTTGGTTTTCAATCGGTTCCGGAAGTCAGATCAGACACTGGAACACATTCTATTCAAGAACCAAGGTACAACTGTATGCAGATCAAGCTGTTGTTAAAGGCACAGAAGGGGGATGCATTCTTTGGATAGAAGCTGAGCAGCTTTAGTATAACTACACTTCGGGAACCTAAGCTAATGATGGAAGATTTACACAACCTTGATCCCAAACCATTTAAAATGTTATAGGTCAAAATTAGGGGTTGGAACAGAAACTGGAAACAAACTGGAAGCCAATGAATATATTTTTAACATGAGCAAGATATGTTCTGTTCAACACACACCACTTAGCAACCTGACTCCCATATCTGGGAGAAGCTGCGGTTGCTGCACTGTTCCCAATTGTGCTGAAAATTTTAGTAATCAAGTCTGGATGTTATCAGAGCATGGATGTCTCCTAGAAGATCAGTCTCTATGCAGCAGGTGTCTGCAGCTAACCTAAGAGCCTAAAGGGTCAAAAGGTGTTTCGCCATGGTGATACATGGGTGGGGTTAAACTTCCAATGAAACATCTGCACTGACTGCCCACATGCCACTAGGCAGAGTTTAAGCTTCTTTTAGTTTTGCCCACCCCATGCTGTGAAATACCTTGCCACCAACTTTCAGATGTCTCTTGAATAATTATTTATGCCAGCATGTACTTCCAGTTGCTTAACCACTGCTCCCAATATGAGCTAGTCATTTTAATTATTATCTTGTATTGCTTTATTCTATTTTAGGTTTTATTGTATTTGACTAAACAGTGGTACCTCTGGTTACATACTTAATTCGTTCTGGAGGTCCGTTCTTAACCTGAAACTGTTCTTAACCTGAAGCACCACTTTAGCTAATGGGACCTCCCACTGCCGCTGTGCCGCCGTGCACGATTTCTGTTCTTATCCTGAAGCAAAGTTCTTAACCTGAAGCGTTATTTCTGGGTTAGCGGAGTATGTAACCTGAAGCGTCTGTAACCTGAGGTACCACTGTACTGTTGTATATTACCTTGATATTTTATATGAATGGGAGGAACATAATTTTTTTTATATAGGTAAGACCACCCTGATCCTTCAGAGGGAATTCAACCCCAGAGCAGGTTGAACATCTCCATGTTCAGTTAAAGTACCAGCCAACAGCTCACCCCCCAATCAAGCAACAAGACCATATTCAGGAAACTGTTGATGGGGCCTATGAGTGTATTGGGGAACACTGGTTGCCAGTATAGTCTGGAAATTCCTAGTGCTGTACTGTTGCTGAATTTGTGGACTTGATTAGCATTTAGGTCAGAGAGAATCCCACGGAAGTACAATATAAAGCACTCTGAGCTTGCAAAAAAGAGTGTGGTTTAACTCTGATGATAAATCACAGAAGAATAATAAATAAGAAGACAATCATAGTATAATATGGAGTTGGAAGGGACCCAAAGGGTCACCAAGTCCAACCCCCTTCAATGCAGGAATCACAGCTAAAGGATCCCCAACAGATGGCCATCCAACCTCCGTTTGAAAACTTCCAATGAAGGAGAGCCCACCATCTTCATTTGCCAAACAAGAAAGCACTAAATATGAGTAGCTAATAAATAATGAGAGGTTTAATGCAATTTTAAAAAGTGCCCAAATACTTTTGACAGTCACTAGCTAGAACTCTGGAAGCAAGCTGACGTCCTCCTGAGCAGTTGGGCAGAATGCTGCCTGCAGCACTTCTTTGTATCTCTGCAATAAAAACAGCCAATCTCTCCCACTGTGATGTAGTCACTTCTGTACCCAGAGCAAACATCCAGTACTATATGCCTGCAGGACACAGCAGCACACAAGTTAAAACACACTCACACATGTATCCAGGACACTATATGTAGTAGGCAGAGAAGTTTGCACTCCAATCCAGCAAAGGAGGTCAGTGCAGATAACCAGTATGGATGCTTTTTGTCCTCATTGCATTATTTTCAAGCTGTGTGTGTGTATTATAATACTGTAGATTATGGTGCACTGGCAAGCTTATTGTGATGCAACTCATCACATGTAAAATACCTTTTGAAAGGGCAGCTATAAGGTTACGAGATGTTTTCCAAAGAATCCAGGGGAACTTTTTTTGGGGGGGGGGAAGAGAATTTTTTTTAAAAAAGTTATTTTTTAAAAAAAGAAGAAGTAATCTCTTCTGTGGTCTCTTCTGTTGCATGGCCTTCCTCTGGGTCCTGGCCTGCTCTCTTGGAGCGCTAGCTGCCGTGGAGTAGACTTGGGTCAGGCCTGGGCTCGGCCACGTTTCCTTGCCCTCCCGGTACTCTCCTACCTTGCAGCGGCAGTGGGGTGGCAAAGTCAGGACTCCCCTCTTTTTTCTCCTTCCTCTTCCTCTCTCTTCCTTCTCCTCTCTTCCTTCTCCCTGCGTCAGCTCCAGGGTTTTCCTAGCCCTGCAGCACCGCTGGCTCAATTTGGGTTGCGGGGTGTGTGTGCCAGTGGTTCCCCCGGTTGACGCGCCGGGTGTCCCCAGTTCCCCCTTGGCAGTGGCAGCGGCAGTCTCAGCAGCCCAGAGCGAGACTAGTAGCGCAGTTGGCTCTGGCTGGCTTCAGGAGCTGCTCACTGCCATGGCGCCCGTCATTTTGCCTCACCGGACATCCCCATATGATGTGTCTTGTGCCATTGAACCAATCACACAACATTCATTCCCTACTAATAAATCTACAACACTTAAAATATAAATCCGGGGACATTAAATGAAATCTGGGGACATTCCGGGGATGGATTTTGTCTGGGGACAGATTTGTAAATCCGGGGACTGCCCCCAGGAAACGGGGATGTCTGGTGAACCATAAGCTAGATTAAGGCATAAGAGTCTAAAAAGACAAAATATCCCAAAACTGATTCCTTTGGAGAGCAACTGATCAAATAAATTCATTTAAGAATAAAAAAGAATGGTAGTACATATTCACACCTATGGCTCCTGAATTTCAGTCTCCTGCAGACTATTTCTCCTCTCCCAGCATGAATCAGCTCACTAGCAGGGGGTTGGACTGGGTGGCCCTTGTGGTCTCTTCCAACTCTATGATTCTATGATTCTATGATTCTATGCTGCTGTCCAGTCAGCAGCAGGTAAGCAATAAATCATATGGTGTCAGTAAAGTTAACTCTTAATTCAAGGAAACAATGTTGACACAGGCCAGGCGTAGTGAGCACAGCAACTCGCCCTGGTAGACCTTGCCCCTATAAGGTAGTTGTGGGGACTGAGGATCCTTGTCTTCCCACAGTTCCCTAAGTCATCTCCTCCCTTGGGACCTTCCCAAGCAATCTGAGACTCCGTTGCTGTGTCTATCTTTGCTCCGTTCTCTTCATAACTCTTCTGGTTCTGGGAGATAGGGGGGGTGGAGCTGGTCGCAGCAGGAGGGGGAGACACCTGAGACATTTCACTAGTCAGGTTCATCTCTGCCTCTTGCCCCCCCTCACCTGCTTCAGCTTCTGCCTGTGATTCTAGACTTCTCTCTGCCACAGTCTCTTCCTGCTCACTGAACCCTGTTGCCTCCACAGCTTCCAATTCCTTCCTTTCCCATTCTTCTCTTTCTTCTTCCTTTGACCACTCATTGTGATCCCAGCACCAATTTTTGGGCTTGGAGCCTTCTTCACTTGGAGGTTCCCCAGCTGGTGCCTCCCACCATTCCTCTGCACCCAGCCAGTCCATGACACTGTCCAATCAGGGGCAGTTGAGCACCACCTCATCTTCAGGTTCCTCATCCTCCGTATTCCATGTTTGGCTTTGCTTTTCCGTGCAATGGCCAGCTACGTTGCTCCATCTGATACCCTCACTGAGTCTCTACATGCTTTTCCTCTATGATTGCTTCAAAGGCAGGCCTTCCTATTCCCAAAATCAAAACTTTACACATTTAATGATATCTTAATAATTCTGAATATGTTGCACAGTCTTTGATGCCTGTTCTGTTCCTTGTCCAGGATGCATCCAGGTATCCCACTACCATCTTCACTGTTTTTAATGGAAGCTGAAAATTCAGGGATAGAACTATAGTCAGTATGATGGTGTAACAGAAGAGACATAATGCTTATAGAATCGTAGAACCATATAATTGTTTTGCACAGAAGCACTTTAAAATGGACTGGATTTTATTTCTCTGTGGTGCAACTGAAGCTACCAAGAGAGACCTGTCTAATAAGCAACTATTGTACTCAGGCCGATGCAATTTTGTAGCAGCCTATTTCTCACTGGAGAAGAAATTGGATTTGAGACGGTTGGCTCTTTAATTCCTTGGCTCTCTTCTTCCTTGAGGCATTTAGCTGTAAGCACAGCAACATCTCCTGGCAAGGACTGGCTATGGCAGCTCAAAAGGCAGATTTAGCAGGCTGGTTTGCAACAACAGGTATCCAAATGCTGCTAGCTGCCAACGTCAAGTGCTAAAGGAATAGGAGCTGATGTCTTGTATCTCATAGCAACCTGAAACAGATGCCTCTGAGACATTGGTTCACCCTTTGTATTACAAATAAGATTCTAAATCTGTGTCTCCAGGTACTAGACCTCAATAGTGAGGCCTATATAGTAAGGAGAGAAAATGAGATGTCCCCCTCCCCTCCAGTTCATGTTATGATCTCTTTCAAATGTTGTGCTCCTATGTGGAAGTGGCCAGTGAATTTATATCAGGGGAGGAGGAGGAGGAGGAGGAGGAGGATATGGTGCCCATCTGATTGGGCTGCCCCAGCCACTCTAGGCAGCTCCCAGCAAAATATTAAAAACACAGTAAGACCTCAAACATAAAAAACTTCCCTGTACAGGGCTCCCTTCAGATGTCTTCTAAAAGGCAGATAGTTGTTTATTTCCTTGACATCTGATGGGAGGGCATTCCACAGGGCGGGTGTGACTACCGAGAAGGCCCTCTGCCTGGTTCCCTGTCAGGGAGGGTGTCAAGGATGCCTTAAGGAGAAGCAGTTGGGCATTGCACATTATTCATGCCACACGTTTGTGGAGGGAGGGGTGTGTGCTTGTCTTATGGCGTCACTCAGCCTAGAAGGAGTGCATGGTAGGGTCTATAAGGTGCCAAGGGGAGCCATGAGCTAGGCCTTCAGCAGCCAGTCTCCAGTAGCACCTTACTTCCTCTGCCCCGAGTGCTTGGTGTCCTCAGAGATGAGGCGGACCAGACCTTACAGAAAAAGATGTCCTTTCGGTGCTGCACTTCCAGCCTGAATAAAGTCAGCTAACCTGGCCAGCTTTGATATTGTCAGCTGATTATCCAAGTCAGTTAGGACACACCAGGCTTCCTTATTGCTGCTGCTCGATCTAATTTTTGTTTGAAGGATATTGTGTTGTTTTATTATTTTGTATTTTGTATTATTATTATTATTATTATTATTATTATTATTATTAATCTGAGCTGACCTGGCATTCAACAACAAAAGGCACAGACCTGAGGGCTGGCTAAGAGGACAACCACAATTCCCCAGGTTGGAGGAAGGGTTGGCACATGGCCTGCCCCAGCTCCCACCCCATATCTGCCCCTACCCTGAACCACTGTGATTGAGGCACCCACTGCTCTCTCCCACTCCCCTCTTCCCAGGCACATCCCACAAAGAATCATACCAGTTACAACAGTTTAAAACAATTCAAAACAATTAAAATCAGATTAAAGCAGTTTAATAATAATAATAATAATAATTTATTTGTACCCCAGCCACTCTGGGCGGCTTCCAACAAAGATTAAAAATACATGAAAATATCACACAATAAAAACTTTAAAACATTTTTGACAGTTGGGGCGATGATAACAGAACTGGGACAGCATCCTAACTCAGCTTCCAAAGTTTCAGTCTGTTGTTCAGTCAGTCAGGGCCTGCCCACCCCAGGCCAGGTGGAAGAGGCCTGCCTGCCAGGCCAGGATCATGTCCCACAAGACTCACAGCTGAGATGGAGGGGTTGACAGCATTAAATTTCTGAGAGGGTCTTGCTTTGCAGCAGCCGTGGATTCAGACAGAAATCTACCGCCGTGTTCTGACCCTCTCCCCAGCTTTCTTGCCTTTAACAGCCTGCAACCCTGTTTCCCCCCCTCTAGTTTACACAATGGCCAACCCTAAAACTCTCATTCAAATTCTGCCTTTGTCTTCTAAGTGAGTTGAGGGAGGAGCATGGAGCTCCCTCTTTTTGGCTTTCCTAATGCCACATCTAAGGTCTAATGGCTCATCTAAGGTCTAATGGCTCATCTAAGGTCTTGCTCCTGTCCATCATAATACTGGACAGATCAATACAGGATTTTGAGTGAGGTTAATTTTAACTATTAAGTGAGAAACAGCAGCCATAGTCTAGGCCAGAAGTGTTTTCCCTTGGTGATCCCGCCATGTTGAAAAGTGTGTGTGTATGCATGGTGTTTCCTGTCCTGTCCAGAAATGCACTGTGCTGGCTGAAACAGGGCCTAGAACTTTTCTAAATAAATTGAATAAAACCGCTTAACCCACTGAAAGATATATTTGAAAAGTGAATATTAAGGGGAACAATGCCCATTGTTAAGTCAGGTAGGTAAAGTAATGGTGTCATGTCCTTCATTGTGACATGTCCCCCTGCTGAGTGACTTGGCTGAGAACTTTGGGAAGAGCAACCATTTGAGGATAGCTAGTCCAGGCAAGAGGAACTAGTTTATGACAAAACAAATAAGTTTTCCAGTGCCCTGAAGAGCCTCTCTTCATCTCAAGTGTAAGTAGGCTTTCTAATTCTTTCTACATTCTGCTTCTTTCACTTTTCCTTCTATGAATATCCACTCCTATATGGATCTGTATGGGCTGCAGTCCTGGTCTTGTGGACGTGTTTGTTGGAAGGACAGAAGATAAACAATGAAATTTGCTACCATAACATCTTAGAGACAGCCACAAACTGGTTTTCTAAGAGAATTAAACACATTTGTGGAGTATCCATGGCTACTTATGTATGGCCCTGAATGCCAGTTGCTACAGAGCTCAAGTAGGGAGAGTGTTACCTGCTTCCAGGCTTTGCGTGGGCACCTGGTTGGCTACTGTGAGAAAAGCATGCTGGACTAGATGCAATTTTGGTCTGATCTGGCACACTCTGCTTCCATTCTCATGTCTCGGTCTCAGTCTTCCTGCAAGCGCTGAATTCCAGGGATCTGACTTTAGCTGAGGTTTGCAGAATGCAAATTTGCACAGGCTTCTAAAGATGTGCAATAATTATAGGAGGAGAGTACCTTAAGGACAAGGAGTCAACTCCTTGACACTGGTGGACGTGCCAGTCGGCTTTATAGCAGTTTTACTGACAGGCTGTATCACTTGGCTGTCTTGGGTCTCACCAAAAAAGACTAGCCTGCTAAAAAAGATGATGAACCTTAGTATCTGCTTGTTTCTTTTGAAAAAAAAACCAAAACAAAGAAAACCTTTTGGAGGTCTTTCCATACCAATTATTTTTGAATTATGTATGCCTCGTGTCTTCTGAATCTCATCTATGCCTATCCTTCAAAGAAATAAGAAAAGGATGAATATCAAAAGAGGGATATTATCTTGGTGTCAGAACCAGTTCCTGTCTGATAAGAGAGGAGACAGAAATTGTAAGTAAGCAACCTGCCATGTGAGCAAGCCTGACCTGGAAGTTTTAATAAGGGTCAGGCTGTGCACAAACCCGGCTCTTTATCCGTATTGCTGTGGAGAAGCTTCCTTGTTGATCTGAGGAAAAACAAAGCCTGTTTTGCACAGTGCATCACTCAGTCTCAGAAGATGTAAAGGCAGCCACCGGCCAGAATGGCTTTTGAAAGAGGATTCCACAAATTCATGGAGGATAAGGCTAAAAATGGCTAACTAGTCATTTCTACCCAATGGCGGAGCTTCATGCTCTGGCACCGGGAGAGCAGGCGGGGGCATGGTTGGCACGTTTCCTGGGGGCTTGCTACGCATCCTGGGGGCATGGCGTGCCACCCACAGGGTCGTGGCATGCTTCCTGGGGGCAAGGCGTGCGTCCTGCAGGGGCGTGGCGCCCCACTGGAATTGTGGTGCCGGGAGCGGTGGGCTCCCTCCACCCCCTCTTCCTCTGCCAGTGGTTCTACCTCCAGTAGCAGAATAGCTCTGAATCCCGGCTGGTGGGAATCAGAGGTGGGGAGAGTGCTGTCATGCTTGGGTCCTGCTTTGGAGATGCTGGACTAGATTAATCATAGAATCATCGAGTTGGAAGAGACCAAAGGGCCATCCAGTCCAACCCCCTGCCAAGCAGGAAACACCATCAAAGCATTCCTGACAGATGGCTGTCAAGCCTCCGCTTAAAGACCTCCAAAGAAGGAGACTCCACCACACTCCTTGGCAGCAAATTCCACTGCCGAACAGCTCTTACTGTCAGGAAGTTCTTCCTAATGTTTAGGTGGAATCTTCTTTCTTGTAGTTTGAATCCATTGCTCCGTGTCCGCTTCTCTGGAGCAGCAGAAAACAACCTTTCACCCTCCTCTATATGACATCCTTTTATATATTTGAACATGGCTATCATATCACCCCTTAACCTTCTCTTCTCCAGGCTAAACATACCCAGCTCCCTAAGCCGTTCCTCATAAGGCATCATTTCCAGGACTTTGACCATTTTGGTTGCCAGATGAGCCACTGGCCTGATCCCACAGGCTCTTCTTTTGTCTTTCCTTCGGTCAGAGTTTAGCAGCAGAACTGACATCTCCATAGTCCAAGGTTCGGGAGAGTGACGGACTTCCATCATGATTATCTGGATGTTTTAAAGCCATGCGTGGGGAGTTGTGAGACCCTTGCAGCCGAGCCGGAACAGAAAACTTCCTGGTAAATATATTTAGGATTACAACTTCCACCTTTATTCACATCTGTGTAAGCCATCTTTCCTTCCTAGAAATGTTCGATAACATTTAAGGACATCATACCTCATTTCCTCACTCTTATCTATTTATTTATGTTGCCTGGAACTGCAGCTAAATTTAATCCAGGCTATCTGACACAATGGCCTATAAATATGATTTCATTTGTAAATATTTTCCTTCTTAAGGCATCTAGGAATTATTGCACTAGCCACCAGCTCACAATCTAATATACTGTTTTAAAAGAACAGTGTTTTAATCCTTGGATAGGTGTGAGGAGCAACTCTCAAGCAGGTGGTGGTGGTTGTTTGCTAGGAAATAAATAATCCCTTCCAGTGATTTATCATTATGTGAGCAAAGAACTTTTTGAAGCCTCCACATCAAGTCTTCCTTTTTATTGACTGCCTTCTTTAAAGATGAACTGTTGGGCTTAAACACAAGTTACTCTCTGCTGCTGCCATTCCTTGGGCAACTTGAAATAAATAGCATGCAAGGAGATCTATTTCTCCCTGCTGGAACAATTGGCTCTTTCCGAGTCCTGGCAATCAATAGTAATCTTTCTGGACAGAACTGCCATTAAAAATTAAACGCTAGCTGAAATTACTACCCCTCTAACCTCACAGCTCCCCTAGCTATGACAGTAAGCAAAAGGAGCAGAAAATAAACCATCCAAGTTATACATATTGAATTTTTAAATATATTGCACAAGCCTGTAATTTTTCCCTAGATTGAAATCCACCCATGTGTTTAGAACTGCTCGTATGGATGTTTCTGGTCTTATATGCAGCCAGATTTATAACATTCATAAACATCCTATACAAAGCTGGAAAGCTGGAAGCAAAGATCCAAATGTTTGTTGTGTCTGTACCTACTGTTAGTCTACCAGTTGGCGATGGGGGGTGGGGATGGGAATAAAAGATCACTCATGATATAACTTCTTATTTAAAAACAAATAAACATTCATATGCATCCATGATTTGTGACCATTCAGAATGTTTATGAATTATTCTGATTTAGAGAGCTGTCCATCGTAATTAAAAAAATATCTTAGGAACAGATCTTGTATGTGTCAGGACAATCTGAACAATTAAAAATGTGTTTTGATTATTTATTTATTTATTTGCATAGACCAAATATGCCCCCTCAAATAACTTATGCCCCTTATAGAGATATAATGCATAGTGTTTTACTTGTCATGTTCACTTTGAAAACTGAAATTGAAGAGTTGGAATATATGGCCTCTAATGAGACATTAAAAGGTTATATGCGTCATTTACTAATATAAATTCCCATGCTGAATCTGTCTTATCCCAGTGGTTTAGGAGGAAACTTTTATCACGTCTACACCAATGTGAGCCAAACTGGACCTGTTACTAAAAGTGTGGCCACTACCAATTTGACATCTAGCTGCTCCCTCTTCCCCTGTTTAGTTGAACATACCTGTGTCCTGAAGTCATAGTAATCTGCATTCCTGTACCCCCAATTCTTATCATTGTAGTGTAGAGCAGAAAAATACACAAAACTAAAGTTTCACAAAACAGGTAAATTTTACTAGAGTATGAAGAGGCTTTGTGGAGATAGAAACATAGCAGTCATTATTCAGTGACAACTGCATGTTTAGCATCATTGCAGTTCTCAACTGTAGAGGTTGTTGGAGCAAGTTATCTACCCAGGAGCTGTCCTCAGTCCTGAAGGACATGTCCCTTACTTTCACTGTTGCATCTCCATCAATTCCTAGCCAATATTTTTAGCTTCCTGTCACCTCTGCCTTTTGCCTCCATTTTATTTCTACTCAGCTTTATCCAACCCATTAGAGGTGTGACTTGCCATGTGGGTCACAGCTAAGACAGAAAAGGAAAGGGAAGAGGCACACGAGCTCCCCATCTTCTCTCAGTGGGTGGGAAGGCAGTGAGTATCCTCAGAGTACAACATTTGACTCCTGATGTTTTGATTGAAGCAACATATTTTTAAAAAGATGACTAACCATCCAAACTCAAAATATGTTTTATCCTCTTCAGTATCTTTTTGCAATGGTTACATAATTAAGGCAAGTCAATCGAAAAATCATGGGTTTTTTGGCTTGGCAAATTCTTCAAAACATAAATGACAGCAAACTTCCCAGTAGGATTATCAGTGGCATAAAATCTTGACAAACCTTTTGCCAAGAAGCATTGGCTTCCATGCACCTCATGCAGCCTTGCTTCCTTGGACTTTAGTTATCACCTGAAGAAAGAGCACCATTCTGGGATAATCGGCCCACTGATTATCATGTGGAAATTCAGATAATAATTTATTGTACTCACTCACTCTCTCTCTCTCTCTCTCTCTCTCTCTCTCTCTTTCTCTCTCTCTCTCTCTCTCACACACACACACTTAAGTTACCCAGAAGACATTGCCAGCAAACACAGACACACACATCTAGAAATGTTTTACTTAGATAAAGAACAGTGGTTGAATCAAAGCCAGAGATTACACTACATTTCTGAACTGATCACTGGTGCTAAAGAGAGAGAAGAGAGAGAGAGATTCAATAAGGACTAGAATATTATATTGTGAATTTCCCAGGATAAGACTATTCACTTTTGTAATGCATGTACAAGAGAACTGGTGTAGGTAAGGAGAACCATTTCAAACATTCTACTCCAAAGTGAAAATTGGATCCAAACAAAGAGAATGAGTGAGATAGATGAAAGCAGTATCTGAGACGGCTTCTTCAGTGAGTGGGTAAATTAATGCAAAAGGGTGTGATACTGATATCCAGGGAAATCAGGATCACAGCAAATGAAGCAAACATCAGTCATGGAAAATCCAAACAAGAGAGCGCCTGGGGATATGATGCCCGTCTGATTTTCTTATACAGTTTGCCCAAATAATTATAGGATTTAATCCTTGGAAATGAACATATTTTGATAGGCAGAAGGGAAAGAATTGAACCGTATATGTAGTTCATACACTGTCAAGGATTACCAAAGAAGTGAGCAGAATAGCTAATTGTAAATACAGGATTATAGAAAGGGGGAAAGCATCAAGTGAAGAACAATACCAGGCAATGAGCTGCAGGGAGGGCAAACCATGGAACACCATTTTAGATATCAGGAGGTGTGGGAGAGGGACAAAGCAGTTACAGGGCATTGTGGGAGGGCAAGATCCGGCATGGTCCAAAGTCTTATTCTTGGGCACATTCAAGGTGAAATTGCAGAAAAGCATCACATTTCCAGAATATTAACTGCAATTGTTTTCTTTCTTTATAGCTCCTGGTAATTTTGATAATATCATTGAAATATTCATTTCTCTAAAGCAAAGGGATTTGTGCCTTTGTCATGTGTATATAGTATATAGGCCCTTGTAAATGTGTTGAGCAGTTTTTGTTTTCATCTGCAAGCCATCTTACATCCTACCAGGGAAAAGGGCAGGGTCTGTTGAGCCATCTAGCTGTCCAGAAACACAAGCACATCAGGGGAATAATCACGTTACAATTATTCCTTTTTGTTTATGAAGTGCTAAAACCCTGGGCACCAAACAATGATTTAAAAAATAAAACGGGTCCCATCCAGAGGCTTACAATCCAATTAAACAGGTCATAACTAGGAAGGGAAATAAAGAGGGGTCAGTCAAGAAAAGCCAGAGTGAAGGCAGGGATTTGTCTGAAAATCAAACCAGAAGTGACAGCAGCAGACACATACTGTATTCACACGCCTGTTCTATTTTTGTAAAAAGCAGGGGATGGAGAGACCAAGTCACATGGTAAAGCTAGACTTCAGCCAAGCTCAGACACAGGCTGCTCTTTGGGTTCAACTTCCAGCCCTGGTGGCCCAGGATCCGAAAGGGTCAGAGGCAGTTCATCTGTTCAAAGGTGGGCAGGTTGATGGACATGTTCCAGAGTGGGCAGAGTGACAGAAGAGCTGGCTTAGATGTTTGGCCATCATATGATTGGCTTGTGGGATCAGCTGCCAGTATTCAGGCTACATCTGAACCTGAGACACACAGAGAGCGCTGGCAGCACAGATGGTCTTTGTCTTCCATTAATGCGGTCTTAATGGTGTGACCGTTTGTGACTGTGGAGGCCAATCCACACATCCTTCCATAATGGGGGACATAGGTTTCCGGGTGCCAGTTGATCATGCTGAGGATTTGCCAAACATGTCTTCCTCTTAGCTCGTTTCTCCCTTTTGTCTTGGAGTTTGAGCCTCTTCAAAGTCCATGATGCTTTTGGTAAAGGCTGTTTGCCAATTGGAGCACTCACAGGCCAGTGTTTTCTAGTTGTCAGTGTTTATACTACATTTTTTAAAGATTTGCCTTGAGAACATCTTTAAACCTCTTTTGTTGTCGACCAGCATCACGATTACCATTTTTAAGCTGGGAATGGAATAGTTACTTTGGAAGAGGATAATCAGGCATCTGAACAACATGACCAGTCCAACAAAGTTGAAGAATCACTGCTTCGATGCTGGTGATCTTTGCTTCTTCCAGTACACTGGCAATAGTTCGCCTGCCTTCCTAAGTGACGTAATTTTTTTCGAAGACACCGTTGAGGGAATCTTTTGAGGAGTTGGAGATGGAAATTTATAAGTAGTACATGTTTCACAAACGTACAAACGTACAGTAAAGTTGGTAGTACAATAGCTTTGTAAACAAGCAATTGGTTTCCCTGTGGATGTCCCAGAACTCAAACACTCGACGCTTCAATCAGGAGAAAGCTGCATTCACAGAGCTCAGGCTTGTGGAAAGGTAACTGCCTAGGTAGGAAAAACGATGGACATTTTCTAATGTTGCACTATTAAGTTGGATTTGTGACACTGAAGGGGGGGGTTGTTTTGTGTTTGTTGGTGCAGCACTTTGGCTTTTTGAATGTTGAGCGACAGGCCAAGCTTTTCATAAGCTTCTGCAAATATATTTAAGATGGTTTGGAGATCATCCTCCGAGTGTGCACACACTACGTTGTCATCAGCATATTGAAGTTCTATGACAATGTATAGGACACGGCTTCTGGAGGCAAGACAGTTGGTGTCAGGGACTGGTCTGAAGAGGAGGAGGAATGGGGAAGAGCAACCCCCCCCCCTTCTGCTGTCCCTGTCAGAGAGGAAGAAGGTAGTCTTGAGTTACAGCAGGACTTGGAGGAGGATTACAGCTCAGATACAAACAGCAGCAGAGTTATGCAGTTAGGAGAAGGGGAAGGGGAGAGACGGCAAACAGCTGATACATCTCTGGACAGAGTCACTGACCCCCCTTCTCCTAAAACGTGGTGTTCGTTAAGAGTCCAAGAACAAAGGGCTCAACAGCAATTGTCCACTGACAGACGCCGTAGAGGTAAATGCTGTTGCTAGAGGGAGCAGGGGGGGGGGAGCTCAGTGCAAGCGGAATTATGAGGAATGGCTGTGATTCTTTGTCTGTTACCAAGGTGACTGAATAAATCATACGTAAGAACTTTCTTCTTTCCTCCCTGCCTCTGGGTGCCAATTGAGAGAGGGAGAGGATTCCTCAAGCCTGACAGTTGGAGGCCTCTCAGCTCCCCAGCCAGCACTGTGCAGCAGGTATTTGGCTCACACCGTAAGGAGAGCAGGGTGGATCCCCACATTACTTTCCTGTGCTCTGCTGCTCCAGGCACATAAAAGTCAATTTTCTGTTTCTTTTGGGTTCTAATTTGTCCGGTTCTCCACATTTCCACATCAGTTTGTGTTGTTTTTTAAAGAATCCTTGTGAAAAGTCATCAGAATTTTAGACTGAGTTCTTCTCAATATATACAGTTATGTATGCAGTTTTACCATATGTGTGTGCGTGTGCATGCAAATCAATTCCCTGTAATAGAAAGCATTTTTGTTATGTTATTATCAAAAATATATGTGTATTTTTACGCACATTTTTGCAAAAAAAAAGAAAAGAAAAGAAGAAAGGAGAATTCCTTGATGCCAAGATCCAAGTTTGGGGTAAGTACTCTGGTGAGAGAACCCCCAACAGAGATTTAAAGTCACAAAGTACTTTAAAGCAAAGTAAAGCGTGGAAATATAGGCTGTTGGACCTTCCAAATATGCCCTTTGAAGTGGGTCCCAAAGTTTCCCACTTTCCCCCACATAGAAAAACACAACATTTTGGGTAAGTTAAAAATGGGTTACCTACAAACTCTCCAAAGGTCAGATTCATGTGTTTCAGAAAAGTTGAACACACAGTAACTTTAGCTTAGTTTAAAAGTTCCTAGATTATTGGTATAAGAACTCAAGAGTGACTGGTGAGCGCCATGCAGTTGAGCTGGAGCAACCAGTTCAAGCCCCTTCACGTGCACTGCAAAATTCAAAGAAGTGCAAATTTCAGAGGATGTCTGCGATTCAGTTCATGTATTGTTTCAGACCATAGAGTGGTTTGCCTTAAAATGCAAACCAAATCAGATGTGTCCCACATCCTGAATCATGAGACATAAGGACATGCTAACCTGGATCTCCAAGTAAGATATACTTGGGAAATGCATACGATACAGTGTCAAAATATTATCAGTTCCCTACCCACCTCAAGTGGCAGCCACTAAACTGGAGCAGAGAAGCGGGGAAATAACACTTCAACTACGTGTTACCAGGTTGGCGGTGCCCACAATTCTTCCCATAGCATGCAGTGTGTACCTTAGCTTGAACCTTGTTCAAATGCAACATTAGGGTCCAATATCTCAATTCTCTGTTTAGTTACCAGGCCAAAAAAACCCACCCCCCACAACTGGAAAAGATCTACATAATAAAGCTGAAACAAGGACCTAAGAAAGAGGGCGTCTTTAAGGGAAAGGGTTGACCTGCCCTTTACATCTAACCCATCTCCTTGTTTTGTCAGTTTAGTTCATTTTGCCTCTCCATTAAAAAAAAATGCTTAGCTGTCTTTTAAATTCTGTCACTTACGCTACTTGCTTCAGTGGCTTTTCACTTGCCAAGTTATTCCATCGGTTTATTGCTCTTTCAGGGGGATTATTTCAATTTACATGAAATAGTAATATTCCGAGACAGGAGCCAGCTTTTCAGCAGCTTCTAATTCCCTCTCTTCTCATCCTGAAATGGGACACCACTAACGCCTCTGAACACATTTGTCTCCTGCACATTAGGGTACATTCCTCCTGGTTGCAGCTACTCCCGCTTTCCCCAGACCTATCCAGTCTTGTATACGTCTCACGCAGGCCGGGCTGACAATGAAGGGTCTGTGTATAGTTTAGCTTTGGGCGACAGTCGTCCCATTTATTATTTCTACCTAGTGCTGCAGTTGAACATGGCATTTTACAGCGCAAGTGGTCTAGACTCTGTCCCAAGAGCACAGCAGCCTAGTCAGAAAGAGCATTTTGCAGGCTGAGCATATATTATAATGCAAAATCAAGTATTTTAAAGCAGCAGATCATACAGTAAAAGGGAGTTTTACAACTATGTGCCGCTTCAGACAGCCATGGGAGACTTTCCCAAAGGGGTGGGGGGATGAATATCTGCACATTGAGAAGGCTAAGGTTAGAATCCTGAGCCCTGACTTCTAGTTTTCTACTAGCAGGGAGGTATTTCTATATTCACACTGTGATTTCCCCATCTGCGGTCTGGAGTGGTACACTCCAGGAACACTATACTATCCTCATAGGATTCTGGACTATACTACTTCAGATTGCAGGTGAAGGCTTATATTTCTGAATGCTCCCCCACAGCAAAAAAGCACTTCCTTTTTATAGTACACTAGCACATTAGAGTCAAAGATTTCACATAGCTCTCCTCTCCTTTCTACACTAGTCCAGGAAGTTTTGTTGATTTGTGAAAGTGTTCAGAAATATCTCCATGTCCCCTGCAATGGGAGGTGGTGTGCAGCCCAGACCACCAACTCCTTCTGCATAAGGTGTAGACCAGCTCTCAGCTACAGGTGGGAGGCACTTCTGGAGCAGAGGCCTCTTCAGGACCTTTCCCCTCAAAATTACAGCTTTCGTTAAAAACAATGAAAAAGTAAATCTCTAGTCTGTTTTCGTGAGAAAATCTGAACAGTAGATGGAAGACAAGATTCTTTCCAATTGTCCAGTAAGACAGCCCTCGCACCAAGTTAGGGAGGCATGTCTAGGGTTGCACTGTGGGCTAGGCTAAGGCTTCTTTTTGAAATATTTTGCAAACTGCCCAGTGATCCTTTAGACAACATTTTTAATGCTTAAATGTTAAATCTAATTAATCTAAAGGTCTGTTAAACTTTTAATCAAGGTGATCAAAGGTCTGGAAACCAAGCTGTATGAGGAACTCAGACATTTTAGAAAAAGGCACCTTTCCTTTTGACTTCTCTGTTTTCATAGCTACTTTTTCCGAGAGGAAAAATGACCTTCTTAAGACAAAATGGGCCTTATCCCATCTTTAGTGTAATGGATTTGAAATTGTTTAACTTTCTATTGTTAATTGCATGGGGGTGTTTCATGGCAAATGACTGATAAATTAAACGAGAAACAGAAAGCCAAACCCACGATCCTTTCCAGTTCATAAGAACCATAGAGTTGGAAGAGACCTCAGGGGTCATATAGTCTAGACCCCCACCCCACCCCACCCGGCAATGCAGGAATCTCTGCTAAAGCATCCATGACAGATGAGATGGCCACCCAACCTCTGCTTCTAAACCTCCAAGTAAAGAGAGTCCACAACCTTCGGAGGGAGTGTGTTCCACTGTCAAACAGCTTTTACTGTCAGAAAGTTTTTCCTGTTGTTTAGTCAGAATCTCCTTCCTTGAGGGTCCAGCCCTATTTCTGTACATTGGACACAACTAGCTTGGCCCTAGCTAGCAGCACCAGTGGCCAGGGATGATGGGAGTTGTAGTCCAACAACATGTGGGGAACTAACGTTGAGAAAGGCTGCTCTAATACAACAAGCCCACCATTTATGCAGAGGTTATGTTCCATGAAGTACAATGACTAGAGTTTATTGGAAAGAGGAATTGAATGTTAATCCATTCTGGAACTGGAACTTTGTGAGGGCAATAGGTGTCTCCAAATAACTCTCAACTTCCTTAGCAAACTACAGTTCCCAGGATCCATGTTTAGGGAATGCTTTTAATGTGTGATATTTTAATGTATTTGATTTTTGTTGGAAGCTGCCCAGAGTGGCTGGGGAAATCCAGCCAGATGGGCGGAGTACAAATAATAAATATTGTTGTTGTTGTTTAAACTGGGATGATATTGCTTTAAAATGTTGGTGCCACCATCTGCCCGACCTCGATCTCCCTTCCTTTCGAGCTACCAGTCCCACTGGACAGCAGACACCACGGCACCTGGGGGCACTTTAGGGGTGGCTGGTGTCCTTGTGGCAGTGCCACATCTTATGGTACTGAATTCCCAAAATTTATTGGGTGTAAGACACAGGGCATCTCTTCCCATTCTAATGAAAGAGGTAATTGTGCCTGTATAACATATTGTGATTTAAACACACACACGCACAACAATGGCACATTATAATAATCCTGATATTGAGCTTTGAATCTACTTCCTTTGGTATTATCTTCACAGGTTTTGGACTTTATCTTTAGATCTGTATTAGCATCATGTTCCAAGAAATCTGCAATTCCAATGTATCACTAAGCTTTTTATAGCTCCACTGAGACAAGTCTTAGCTCCTTTAATCTTCTCGTCTATCAAACCTTGCCAATGTTATATTCTGTTATTGTACATGCAGCACTCTGAGAAGAGGAAATAAATATGTACCGGGGGGGGGGGATGTTGTCAGATAACAATTTTCTGAACCTGCCCACCTGTGTGGAGACTGCCCCTGAGTTCTGATGCCAAACTTGAGATTCAAAGGAATATTTACATAATTAGAGCTGCGAACTTTATGGCACATTCCTGTGCTTGTTTACTGGGAAGGGAGTCCCACTTATTTCAATGCAGCAAACCCTTTAGTTCTGGGGTTGCCAATGTAGGACCCATCAGATGTGGTTGGATTGCAACTCCCATCATCCAGAACCACTAAGATTTATTTAAATGAGCTAAAACCAGCAACTCTATGAATCCAGCATCCAAATAAAACAGATCAACTATAAGAAAATAAAAACGTATATGCCCTTGAAAATTAAAAAAAGTCTTTGGCGGGGAAAGATATCAGAGTCGGGGCCAAGTGATTCACTATTTTTACAGTGGGTAATTGCTCTTTCTTTTGTAGTCCCAAAATACCTCTATTGTTTCCATTTTGCAGGGGATGAATTAAGGCTGGAGGTCTAAACAACTTGCTTAAGGATGCACAGTGTGTCAGTGTCCAGTGTGGTATAGTAAATACAATGTTAAACTTTAAGCAGGAAATTCTCGACTTCTTTTCTTTTTTAATTTACTGATTGACTGATTTTTGCTAATGCAAAATACACAAATATACTTCTCTATCTGGGGCAGCCAAACCGTGCAAGATCCCGATGGAAACATTGGGGCCATGATAACCCATCTGGACTGGGAATGGTAAATGCTTTTTGCAAAAGGTCCCATGCACAGTGGCGAAGCTGCATGCTCTTCTACCGGGGGCAGAGAGCAGGCACGGGGCCTGGTGCGCCGCCCACAGGGGCCTGGTGCATGTTCTGGGGGCATGACGCACCACCTGTGGGGGCCTGGCACATGTCCGGGGGGGGCACACCGTGATGGCACCCTACTGGAATAGTGGTGCCGGGGGGTGGTCCACTCCGCACAAAACCCTGGCAGCTTGACTTGAAGCGAAGAACCACATGCAAAACACCCACCGACTGCACACACAGTTTGTCGCCCAGCTACAGCTACATATGCAGAAATCTGCTTCTGTGTATATACGTGGCTCATTGGTTTTTAGCCCCATAGACTTTCAGTGGAAGAGTTGTGCACAGGAACATCGGGAGCTACTTTAAATCAAGTCAGACCATTGGTCCATCTAGCTCAGAAGTGGCAGTAGCCCTGCAGGATTTCAGGCAGGAGCCTCCACTGAGCTATGGCCCTATCTCACCTCATTTGGATCTTATTAATGTTTTCTCAGGCAGCCACAGAAGGAAGTTCCATCAAATTCCATGGTACTTTCTTATTTAGTGGGCTCAGGATTAAGTATGTGCTCAACTCTCCTGAATAAATCTATGGGATTAAGAGCACTTCACTTGCCTGGATAATGCCCATTGTATCTTCACTCTCGTTTCACATGCAGCATGAACTCAAAATCTTTGCCTGTACCTCAGCAATGCAATTAGGCCTCTTGGGTTAATTACATTTTTTTTTTAAAAAAAAAGAGCTCAAAATCTATATGAGGCTCTTTAAAATTTCATCCCTGCAGTATTAGAAATGTATTTTTCTTTGATGTTGATTCTGATTGGGTACCTCCTACATTACCAAGCTGCTTCTTTTCCAAATGTCTCCAGATGGTGCTGGAGCCTTTAGGGACCATGTTGTGAATTATTTTTGGAAGATTTCCCTTCACGTCTGCCCAAATTGGCATGTTGCAGCATCTTCCCATTTTTTACTATACACACACACACATTTTCTAAAAATAATATACATAAGCCACAGATTGTCCAAAAGCTAATGAAAAAGAAAACAAGATATGCTTAACTGATTGCAGTATTACTCCTATACCCATTTGCTGGGGTGTAAGCTCCCTTCATCTCAATGCAACTTGCTTCTAAGTCGGCGGTTGTAGCATTGCAGTGCAAACCTCAAAAAACATGCAAGATGGGTTAAAAGTGCATAAGAATGCACTGCACATCATGCTTTAATCTGCACTGGAGAAGAAGGCAAGGGCTCAGAATGGGATTGGGGGAGATTCTTGGGGGCCCTGGTGAGCCATCACTGAGATGGGGCTCTTCAGGCTCCCTTTGGACCACTGTGGGTTCCTTTAGGACAGTGTTTTTCAACCTTTTTTGGGCAAAGGCACACTTGTTTCATGAAAAAAATCACGAGGCACACCACCATTAGAAAATGTTAAAAAATTTAACTCTGTGCCTATATTGACTATATCAGTGGTGGCGAACCTTTTGGAGACCGAGTGCCCAAACTGTAGACCAGGACCCACTTGTTTATCACGGGCTGCCCAAGCTTGTTGAGCTTTTTTTAGGGAGCTGCCGACCAAGGTTTTGGAGCTTTTTGGGGGGGATCGCACAGGGGTTGCTTTGCTTTTTTGGGTGGGTGCCCCAAGGCTGCTGAGCTTTTTTGGGGGGGAGAGAACAGAAGTGGATGACAGGTGGTACCTTCGCTGGAGTTGGCATGCAGCGCCGACGTCGTCGTCTGCCGGGGCGCCAGGGGGACGCGCGCACAGCGCAGTGGGCAGGGCCGGTGCTAGGGTGTTTTACGCCCTAGGCGAGATGACCTTCTACCCCCCCCCCCGGTCAATCATATTTCACTTGGAGGGTCTGCAAAAGGCAACTGTGGGTTTGAGGAGGCACTGCAGATCACACTTCCCCTGGCCTGTAAAGAAGTTGCTATGAAGGAGGAAAACTGCTCCCTGAGCTGCCCAGGGCTGGACCATCCCGTTGCCCTGGCCGGGTCCTGCAAGCTGGAGGCAGCGGTCAGCCCCAGCCTTCCCCGCCTGCCGCCCATCTATTATTAACTAATTAATTAATCCACCCTAAGCACGGGAACACTACGTGGGAATGCAGGCCAGCTGGCTTAAAAACCAGGCCTCGATTTCCCGCCCCACCTTTAATAACAACAATATTTATACGGATACCTGCTTAAAGACAAGACTTGCGCCACATTTTGCTCCCCTGAACTGTTCTTATTTGGAGCGGGGAGTTTGCAAGCTGCCCGGAGAGCGGCAGGCGGGCGGTGGGGACCCCGGAAAGGAAGCAGCCTCCACCCGCGCCTCGCCTGGGCCAACCTGGCCGGGGCTGCGTGGCGCCGGCCGGTTAAAAGGGAAGCAGCCCTGCTCTGCCGCCGCCGCCCCGCTCCCAAGGCGACAAAGACACCAAAGCGCGGCTCGCTTCGCAGGCGAGGGCCGCAGGGGCCGAGCGAGGGAGGCCGGCGGGGCCCTTGAGAAGCAGCGCCGCCGACGGCTCCCTCCGCGGCGGCGCCTTTTGTGCCAGCCTCGCCCATTTAGCCGGGGCGCTTGGGCGTGTGACGGCAGCGCCTGACGCATTGTCCTCGCCCCGTTATTAATCGCCCTCAGGCGGGCAGAGGGGAGCAGCCGAGGGGGCTCCGGACTAAGGGAAGGCCAAGCGGGCGGGCGAGCGAGGACGGCTGCTCTTTGTCAGCTCACGGGCCTCTCCTCTCCCGGAGCCGCGCTAGCTTGAGGCGACCCCAGCCGGCGAGCCCCGCTTCCTCGCCCGTCGCGGCGCCTCAGTGGACTCCCAGCCAGAAGTGGAAGGGGGCAGAAGGCGCGGGGGCCCCACACCGGCCCTGGGGGTTGAAGAAGCGAGCGCTGTTGTGCCCAGTCGGAGACGACTGCTGACACGGCGGATTGAGGGGCAGATCAATCGCCGAACACAATCTCCGGCGACTAGCAAAAAAAAAAAAAAGTTCAGGGTTTCGGCAGCGGCCGCAAGCCTGGGGAGAAAGCGGCAATGGCGGCGCGTGCCAGCAGTGAGGGCTCTGCGTGCCAAATCTGGCACGCGTGCCATAGGTTCGCCACCACTGGACTATATATGAAGTAATTTTTCAATTTTTCCCACGGCACACCAGGCAACATCTCGCGGCACACTAGTATGCCGCGGAACAGTGGTTGAAAAACACTGCTTTAGGCCTTCAGCTGGATCACAGTTCTCCCCAACAGTCCAAGCACCTTCCTCCCAAGACATGTCTCCAGGGTTCAGGTTGGATGGGATCCTGACACAAAGGCTACTCAAATTCTTCTAGGAGCCCACAGACAGGGCACAAACAGCTTCCCCATGCATCAAGCAGCTGGCATTCATATTATTTTGGACTATGGAGCATCAATTTTGTTATTCTTGGTCACACTGCTGATACATAGACCCATGCTCAATACAATTTTCTAACTCCCTTTCATCTGCCCTACTGCTTGTCATTTTAATTGGCTGACCCCGAGTTCTAAACAGTACACCCCTAGCCACATCAATTCATAATTTCATAGCATTCCCCTTTCCAAAGTAGTTGCTTTCTTTCACCCTCCATCCTAAAAGCATCAGAAGTGTTTGCTTCTCTGAAAGTGCTGGCCCTGACAGGAGCCCAGGGGAGTTTTGCTTCAGGTGGTGAATGGGATGGGCAGTGGATTGTGTGCACTCCACTACCTCCTGCCACTCCCAAACCCAGATTTCATTTTGTCTGCCTCTGGTATGGTGCAATCATAGGGGGCTGGATGCCTTTCTCTTGGATTTTAAGGACAAAAATTAATATACATGAGATCCAGATTGGTCAAAGTGCCAAGAGAGAGGCTGGCAGCTGTTGGCATTCATACAAAGCGTTCTAATTAGGTAGGTATCCTGAAGTATGAGTCAGCATCTCAAGTGGTGGGGAGTTGACTAATATGTCCATAGTTCATAGAGGTATAACTGACTTTCCTCCCAGGCTTCCCCTCTGTATGTGATTCCTCCTGTGTGAACTGGTGTGGTCATGATTCCTGGATACTGGTATCGTAAGAAGACTGCATTCTGTACCTTCCAAGACTGCAACAGGAATAAAGCTCTTCTTGGAACGAGGTTGGCCTCCTGAGGGCTTCATGGGGGTACTTTCCATTGCCCACAATCACCTCCATCAGCCACCAGGAGTGCTGCTGCTTTGCCTTGCGAGGCAAAAAGTGAACCAATTTTAAGTTTTTGCCATGACAGCACTGGTGTGGTGGAATCTCGCTCAGCTGCTCTCCAATGGTATGATTGTAGGGTGCCTTATTTTTGGGTATAGCGTGATGAAGGGAAGAGGAGGCATAGTGAGTGCCAGCCTAATTGGAGAAGTTGCAGCAGTGTGTGTTGGGGATGGGAAGAAGTGTGGGCAGCAGAGGGAGGTGAGGGCACAATTTGCTGGCCTACATTGGATGTCTTGGGCTGGCTCTACCTGTGATCTGTTTTGGGTCCCTTTTCTCCAGCTGTTTCACTTCTGGGGTGACCATCGATGGAACCAATTGAAGCAATAAAAAACTACCCGAAAGCCTGAAGAACGAATGGAGAAACATGCTACAGACCCACACTAAAAAGAGAAGAAAATAAGAGGAGGCAAATACCTAATCCAGAAGCAAGCAGAATGCCAAGTCAGGGATGAGAGATCTATGCCAAGCTCTACCCTTCAGAATCCTATGTCAGCAAGGCAACAGCATCTTCAAACGTTCCTTGGTCTGTGGTCCAGCGTAATGTAGCATTGGGGAGCAAAGAGGGGGGTCCCATTGCAGCTGTAAGCTAACTATTGAAAATCTAGGGCTTAAGTATAATTTGAAGCTAACTAAAACTCTATGTTACAGGTGGGTAGCCGTGTTGGTCTGCCATAGTCGAAACAAAATCAAAAATTCTTTCCAGTAGCACCTTAGAGACCAACTGAGTTTGTTCTTGGTATGAGCTTTCGTGTGCATGCACACTTCTTCAGATACATGCACACGAAAGCTCATACCAAGAACAAACTCAGTTGGTCTCTAAGGTGCTACTGGAAAGAATTTTTGATTTTGTTAAAACTCTATGGAGATGAGAGGGACCCTCCTGAGTGAGTGAATAAGGTAACACTAAGGTCCTTGGAACTATTGTTTATTCCTCCACATTTACCATTTTGTGTTTGGCCAGATACCGATAGGATAGGTTTGAAGTAAAGAGGACATGGACTTAGTTTTGTTAAGTCCACATCATTATCTATACAGTTCCAGGAAAATAAATGTACCTTTAAAGGAAGTTCATTATCCGTGCCAAGTCTGGTTCCTGCTTCTTGGAGAATGATAATTAAATTTTGCTGGGAAACACAGAGATTAGCATGCTGATCTTTTCTGCAACTATCAGAGTCAGGATGCTGATTATTCCTCCCAGGTCACGTCTTAGATAGGAGCTTGCATGAGGGTCATAGATAGCTCATAAGGGGTGTACTTTATGTTAAATTTATGCCAGCGTCAATGAAGCCATGCTCCATAGAAATAAACCATACAAAAAGCATGGACTAGCACCCGACATTAGAATAATTTCAAGAAATGTATTGGGCAAAACATTCTCAAATGTAAATTGCACATTCTGAACTGTTGCGAACAAAAGTTCTGGACCATTGCATGTGATAAAACAATGTGTTTGTTTTTTTAATAAAAATATTTTTATTGAGAATTTTCCAGAAAATATAAAATGTGTAACACTAAACAAAACATACATTAAAGAACATGCCAGTGAACTGAATCCTGGTACTATTCAGTCATGCACTTTTGTGTCAGCTGCAAGCTATAGCAAAGGAATCAAATACAAATATCAAGTACAGACATAATTAAGTGGCTGCCTGTACAAAATACATTCTAAGAATTTACAACTATACAAATGAAAAAGTTAAATGACCACAAATGAAACATATGAGGGAAATGGCTTTCATTGCTGGGCATTAATAAAGGTTAGTCAGGTGGTAGAACATATTCTAATTCTTATTATTCTAAGAAAAGGAACATAGACAGGTGGAGACCAGAGGATGGGCATCCCTTTCACAAAGGAAAGGCGGCTGGTGGTGGGTGAGGGGGGTGGGGTGGGCCGAGTCAGCCTGGCCAGGTGGGGGTGTCATGTGTCCCCCCCCCAAAATGTTGGGTGAAATTTGGCGCCTCTGTATCCCATGATGTGCCTCCGCCATCGTGAGGATTTCCATTTGCGAAACAGAACTCCCCCCCCCCTTCCTGCGCTCGTCCTGTGTCCTCTCCAAATCTGCTCTGGAGGGTTTGGGGAACTTTTATGGATACTACTCACTGTCTCCAGTCTGTAAGTAAATAGGATAATTGAGACCTCTGCACTATCAGAGAGAAGGGTGTGCTGCAGTTTTCTAACAAGATTACAGAAGAAGGCAAGGTATTAAATAATTGTGGGGAGGAAGTATTAATTGTAGAAAAATGCAAAAAATAAAAACCAACAACACAAAAAGAAGCTATGAATTGACACATGCCCAGTATTTCTAAGGTGAATAATCTTAACCCTGTATCTTCCTTTGGCTTCACTGAGCCATTTATATTAGCCTCCTTTTAACCATTTATATTTGGTTTCTTTATACTGTACTGGGTGGTTTGTTTATTATTATTTTTACTGAGAGTCAGATCTTGCGTAAAAGCGCCCTCTAGTGGGTACATTGAGGATCAGCCATGGGGTTTGTTTTTTGCCACCAGGAATTCTAAAAATAATCAACCTCCTGCTATCACACACCCAAAATCCATCCCCAGGTCTACAAGGAGGAGAGAGAGAGAGGCAGAGGAAGTGCTGGTTATGGAGGATGAGAAGGTAACACCAGTGAAATTAAGAGTCATCTATTTTTTTATTATAAAAAATATACTTTGTTATCAACAAATCTCAATAACCTTATGCAAACAAAGACAATCTTATGCAATTGATCTTGTGTAGATATACAAATTAAACTTAATTCAATCTTATAAAATCCTTTTCACCATATATTCTTCCCGTCAATTCCCATAGAGTCATCTATGTTCGACCCACTGACCGGGGGTGGATGCCACCCACCGCGATTTGCAAAGTAAGAGATGGCCTGTTTTCACGAGGAACTGTGAGGTCAGAGAATCTGGCTCTCTGGGGAGGAAGGAAGCAGCTCAAGAAGATTTCAGGGACATCCCTTCTGAGGAAGAGAGAGAAGCATTTCTCTTTTCTTCTGTGTGTGCTTCTCCATTATGCAGCACCCAGCTCAATTTCTCAGGTTTGCAGGTGTGCTCCTGGGCCCCAAAGTGTTTGCAACATGAGTTTGACGGCTGGTCCAGGACTGGGAGACAACATGAGTTTGACGGCTGGTCCAGGACTGGGAGCAGGTTCAAATCCCGCCCCCCACCCATGGAGCTTAATGGGTGACCTTGGGTACTCATTGCCTCTGTTGTGAGGATGGGATGAGGAAGGGAGGATAACATAAACCACTCTTGAGATCCTTACAGGAAAAATGGGGTGTCAATGTAATCACAAATGAAAAAATAAGGAAGGTGGTGGAGACGTTCCTTCTCCTGATTCTGCCCTAGGTTGAAAAGGCTGGCCTTCTGCTGCCGAGTGCCCAAAAACGGATCCCCTAGTCTGCAAGAAAGAAGACTCCCCAAAGTGCTCCCGGGGGCGTTGGGAGGGGGGGGCGGACCACCCCGGGTGACATCATTAGGGAGGTGACATTCTGTGCCCTGCCTGCCTCTGCTCCCGGATAGAGGAGGCAGGAAGGGGAGTGTACAAGCTGCTCGGAGTTGGGGTTGAGTGGCGCGCGTTGCTCGGGGTACTTGGGAGTCACAGGGGGCGCCTCCTTGGAACAGAGACAATGAAAAGCAACCAACCTAGCAGGTCTCACTCTCCCACTCCTGCCTGACAAAACTACCACCAAGTTCTGGAACAGAACTAATTCAGCTACAACAAAGAATGTGTGAGAAAACTGCAGAGCTTCCTGCACACAGGAAAAGCCAGATCCACAAATGTGGTAAGAGTAAGTCTTATCCTGCCATGTCAGTACCTCCCCGTCTGAATTAGTAGCTGAATTACCAGGCAGGGGAGACGGGTGTTATCCCTGTCTCCAGCTGAGCGCACCTTTACACGGAAGTAAGATCCACTAGTTTCAATAGGGCTCACTCCCAGAGGACTGCACTTGGCCCACTTTACTAGCTGGCACAGTAAAGGTTTCACAATCAATTAGAATAGGTGGCGATTTGCGTGACCCTATAGTTTTCAGGTTATCCAATCCCCGCCCCTTCCCATGCCCCCTCCAGCTAATCTCTGCCCTGCTTGCCTCGTTTCTTTTATGTTGCTGCTGATGATCATTTATAGGGACAACTTTCCTTGCAAGATCGCAGATCAGTGAAATGCATTTGCCTTGCCCACTTTCTCCCTGGGCAGCAATCCCTGAGCGGTGAGGCCACATGAGGGTTAAGGGGAACAAGAGCGACGGCTGCCTAGAGGCCTGGAAAGGGCCCCTCTCTCCATCCCCTCTTCTCTCCCTCTTGGGGCGGTGAATCCTTAGGGCAAAGGGGAGGCTCTGGGGTGGGCAGAGGAGGCTGCTGAGGGGCTGAGAGATGAATGGGAGGGTCCCCTAGGTGGGTGGGTGGGGGAAGCCATGGGACCCAAGACCTCTGAGGTCCAGGCACCCCCAACCCGCCCTGGAGAGGGCTCTTTGGGGGGGCTCCTTAACAAGGGGACTCCAAGTGGGGAAAGAGGGTGGGCACCCATCTTTGTCAGATGCTTTCCTTGTGACCCCTGCATTGCGGAGGGTTGGACTAAATGACCCTTGGGCTCCCTTCCAGCTCCGCAGTTCTCTGGTTCTGGGGGGTGCACCATAGGAGCCAATTCCGTGGGGCTGTGAGGGCTTTGGCCTCCAACACGTGGGCCTCGTTTGGTCACACAACACTACTGGCTAGTTTCTGAGAAAGCCTCCTTTCTCTCCACCATGACTGATCCTCTCCCTCTCCCCGGTGACTGCCTAAGTCCTGCGGAAGCTCCCTGGGCGCCAGGAGAACATTTAGGGGGCTAGTCTAGTCTAGTCCCCCATGTCCACTGGGCCAGGGCAAGGTGGTGGGGAAGCTGACACTTTGATGAGGTGACTGGGGGGTGGTCTTTCTGCTTATACCCCCCCCCATGCCCCTTTAAAACTTTAAACCAAGGCAAGCTACTCACTTTAGAAATCTCTTAAGAAAGGTCCTGGGAAATACTCAAGGTGGCGATTTTGAGGGGCCCAGGGACACTGACCGCAGGGGAAAGAGTTAAGCAGGAAAATGTTCCTTGAAATAAAACAACACATTTCTGCATTTGTTGTGGAGGCACCCGATTTGGAAAGTGGTTTTAGTCCCAGCCAGAACTCACCTTCTGGCACCTCTCAAGTGGGTGCCATTGCCATCTAGAAAAATAGCACTGGGCTTAAGTATTGAAAGGCACACCTCGTTTCTTGCTTTGAGGAAGAGATTTGGAACCTCCCTTTGCAGAGGTTTCCAGGAATTGAGGTGTCTGGGGATACAAATGTACCACACTTTATTCTTTTCTTGCTTTAACCACTTGGGGACCCCCCCCCATTTAAGCAGAGAGGCTACCAAATGGCTAGGCTGTGGGATGCCCCCTCCCCCTTGAGGTGTGTCTGACCCCCATCATTGTGTGCATTTTGTTGGTTAGCCCAGGCACATCTTTTTGCCCATGCCTTGGGGTGGAATGCGAGTCCAGTGTACCACTCCCTCTGCAGCGTTGCCTGTTGGTTTTGCCTGCTGTTTGACACTTCAATGGATAGTTTGGGGTTGCTACACACTGTGATTTGCTTGTTGTTTTAAACTGTATGTCACCTGCCTGAAGACTTTGTGGTGAAGAGCAGTCTATAAATGCATAGAAATAAACGTCCTGCTTAGACTCTTCTAGCAATATGGCTGCCTTGGATTCCATGTGGGCACCAAATGTTGCCATGCCCTACACACGTGTACACACACATCCACAAGTTGGCTTTGTGGGAGGCTTAGTGTGGGCAGCCGGTCAAGCAGGAGGACACTCCCTTCCACTGCAATCTGTACCTCAGTTCTCTGTACTGCTGTTACTATGATTTATACCACTCTTACTTCAGGGAACTCATGGTCTTCTTCTTCCTTCTTTTAATAATTTCAACGGGGGGGTGGGGATTTTTTTTGCACCGGGTACCACCTGACCTTGCTATGCCACCGAGTGCTCCCCTCTCCTGAACATATATATTTCAAGCTTGCTCTTCACTTTTCACTTGTGGGTTTAATCACAAGAAGGGCACCTCTAAGTTTTGGAGGGTCGTTTGACCAAGCTGTCCTCCTCAGTGGGTCCATCTTCATGAGATATGCATGGCAGCTAATTGAGTTGTCAGCACTCCCAAATTCACGGCAGCTATACAGAGCATAAAAGCACTGCAACCCAGTTACTCAGTCTCCTTATTCTGCCCTAGCATGAAAAGGCTACATGAGCTGCTTGCTTGCTGCTGCCAAACTCCTAAAATCTAGACCCTGGTCTGCAAGGAAGAGAAGGTGGGGGGAGGTGGTGCTAAGGGACGAGGTGGAAAAGGTAGTGAAATTCCACTGCAAGAGATGGGTGAGACCGGCTCTCTTTCAACAGGGGAGAATTGTTCTGGCACTCAAAAGAACCTAGCTCATTGGGTAGGAAGGAGGCCGGTCTCTGATTCAAGAAACCTTATGAGCAGTGCAGTCATGTGCAGTGCAGTTGTCAGGATAAGATGCCCCCCTTGAGTATTCTTGGAGGAAAGTATGTGCATGTTTGGCACAGACAGCAGGGGATGGATGACACCATCTCTGGATGGGATATTGTTGTGAGGCCAGAGAGCAAGAAGGCTTGTTTCCGATTCAAGAAGACTTCAGCAGCACCCCTTTTGAAAAGAGAGAACCATTTCTCTTTTCTTTTCTCATTGTTTCATTAATGGGGTCACCTGATCCTGTGATTAAATTCCCAGTTAAGAAACCAAACCAGCCTTCAAACTTTCAAACTTTATTTATTTATTTGCATAGCCCACAGGCCGTTGTATCAAAAAAAAAAAAAACCACATATTACAGATACTGATAAAAACCATATATAACCAATAAAATGAGCTGAATCGGGATTCGGCACAATTAAAACAAGAATAAATGAGATCTTAATTATGAGGGGGCACTGTTATTCAGCTGGCAGCCCTCAATTTCATGGCCCTCTCAACAAATCTGGCTACCTTCTCCGTTGTCTGGGTATTCTGGTCTGCCAGGAGGAAAAACAGTATGTCCTCGGGCGAGCGGCCTGGAATGGCGAGTATAAGCGGCGTGACGATCTCTTCCCTCAGGTCTTTATATAAGGGGCAAGACAGGAGTACATGTGATACAGTCTCCACATTACCGACTCCACAGGGGCAGAGTCGATTCTGGAATGGTGTTTTTGAGAATCGGCCTTCAAGAACAGCGGAAGGTAGCTATCTAATCTGGCCAACGTAAAAGCTCGTCTATATTTTGGAATAGTTAAATTGGACAGGTATGCCGCCTGGGAGTCCAGGTAGGAGGGGGGAAGATGAATGTACCATGCACTGAATTTCTTAATGATGGCCAGGTTATTTTGCTGTTCGATATTCTTCAGGCGCTGGTTTATGAGGCTTTTTGCCTTGGATAGGCCCATTGTGAGTAAATGCTGTGCATGCAAGCCACACGAGAGGAGTTTTTGGTGTACAGCCTTTTCCCATGAGCTTTTGTGTACATCCCGTGTGACTAGATGCAATAGCCCAGATGGATTTAGATTTAGACGGAGCCAGTAATTCAAAGTTCTTTGCCAAGTCCGTGTCTCAACAGATGGAAGGCTGGCCTCAAGACGTAGAGCTCATTTGGTGCGCAGTGAACGGCAAAGATCTGTCTTAGAAATTTTGATTGGACCGTTTCCAGGATGCTACACTGATTCCCCGTCCAAATTGGAGCCCCGTAGAGTAATTGTGCCAGAGGTTTTGCTTGGAATACCTCTAAGGCTGCTGGGATATACCTGCCTCCCTTTGTATAGAAAAAGCGCGACAGAATCTTAGCGCTTTGGGATGCTTTTTCACTGGCATATTTTTGATGTGCCACCCACGACCCTGTTGACTGGAAGACGATTCCCAGGTATTTGAAGACCTTGACCTGCTCTATTATCTGGTCATCCATTGCCCATCTGTGTGTTCTGTGTCTCCTAGCAAACACCATGACCTTAGTTTGCCAGCCTTCAAAGCCAGAAGACAACCAGTCCTCAAAATCTCCCTGAAGCCTGATGAAAATGGTACCACCACCTTCCTCATTGCGTCTGAAGTGAAAGCCTAGTACTGAGAGTACTTAGAAGTACTTGGAAGCATATTTAATTCAGACCAAAATAAAAGCTTTACAAAAGAAGACTCGAAATTTAATGTCACAGTGATACAGATTAGCAAGAAATTGCTATCCAAAACATACAATCTGTTATTGGACTGGGAACTGATTGAGGAAGAAGTAAAAGAAACTATGATTAAATGCTCTCAAGATCTTGGACAAACTATTTATCTAGAGCAATGGGAGAAACTCTGGCGATAAGATATACCAGGGGTGGCCAACTCCCAAGAGACTGGGATCTACTTTCAGAATTAAAATCTAGCAGTGATCTACCCCCATTTTTTGGGGGGGGGGTTCAGCTCAAAGTTGTTGACCTTTTTGGGGAATGAGGAATGCCCCATTTTTTAGGGGTTCGGCTCAAAGTTGGGAGAAGGAGAGGGGTTTTTTGGGGGGAGCACTGTCCTACTTTTACAGGGGACAACAGAAACTTTTAGAGATTTCTTGGGAGGAAGTTGCATCTACCTATCGAGATTTCGTAAAAAAACATGCCTTCATCGATTGTTGGTGTGACATCTGTGTCACCATTTCGGTAACCGACTGTTCAATGTCAGGGAATCCTTAAGGTGCTCATCTGTCATGTTTGAACATTGCTTACTCTTCATCATTTTTAAATATGAAAATGCGGATTCACACAAATAAGTACAACCAAAACATGAGTATAAAATTTCACTGCATCTTCTGCATTTAGAAATTTTTGTCTAGGCACAAACTTCCAAAATGATTCTTCTTCTGCACAGGCCCTCAGAAAAATGTCGTTTTTCACAGTTAATATCTCATTTTCAAGAGATGTTTTGCAAAATGAGTAATTTGTACTGATAATGACTGCAATTTTTTAAATTACAGTGAATTGGGAAAAATGAAATAAACAGCATTGATAGGAGTATCCATAAGGAACACAAAGTAGAACTTTAGGAAGTCTTTTAATCTATATCTTTAACCTTTATCTTTAATTTACCTATTATTATTTGTAATTTCTTTCTTTTTATGTAATTGGATGTGAGTTGTGTGTGTAACTTATCTTTTCCCTTTGCTTTTTTTGTTTTTTTTCTTATCTGTAAATCTTTAAGTTCAATTTTTCCTAGTAAATCTTTAAGTTCGTATGATTTGTGTATATAATTTATTTCTTTTTTTGCTCTTTTGTTCTTTGTGTAGCTTTTCATTTTGAGCTTGAATGCAATATTGTATAAATATTGGATTTTGTTTTTTAAGGAAATCTCAATAAAATTGTTTAAAAAGAAGAAGAAGAAGAAGCAGGAACCCTGAACTAACCAGTTTAAACTGGCTTGAAAATCTGTATTTGTGAATAATGGGGATCAGTACTACATGTAGAAGATGCTATTTCCCTAGGAAAATTTAAGCTTCTCCTACCTGCTTCTTTTTAATATTTAATTTTCATGTACAGTGGTGCCCCGCTAGACGAAAATAATTCGTTCTGCGAGTATTTTCCTCTAGCGGGTTTTTCGTCTAGCGAAGCGGCAATGTAAACCGCGGTTTTCGCTAGACGGAAAAAAAAATTCATCTTGCGAGGCAGCCCCATTGACGAATTCGTCTTGCGGGGCAGCCTTCTGCTAGACGAATGCCTTCGTCTAGCGAGTTTTTCGTCTAGCGGGGCACCACTGTACCACAATCCCTACTCCATTTGCTAAAATGACATATGTTCTTGCTGCAACTCTCCATTACCAAATGATGCATTAAATGTAGACTCACACCTACCAGCGAGTCTCTGGGCATATTTTTGGGGGGTGGGGTGGGGTGGGGGAGGAAGTACCTAGTCCCCAGTATTTTAGACTAGGTGGACCTCTGTCTGATTCATCAAGATTAGATCTAAATTTGAAGCAACACTGCCTGCTTACAGCAAGAGAAAATGTCTATCAAGTCAGGCCATTAGTCCATCGAAGGGAGTGTTGTCAACACTCCCTGGCAGATGCCTCTCCAGGGCTTCCTAGATGTCAGGGATGGAACCAGGGACCTTCCGTGTGCAAAGCAAGTGCTTCTGCCACTGAGCACCAGCCCTTCCTGTTGATCACTCCACACACTTTTTAACTGTCACGCATGCTTGAATATGTTCGCATGCTTGAATATGGAGGTCATCTATTAGGTACTAAGGTGCAAAACCCAGAACTGAAGGCAACCCACCTGAAGGCAACTACTTTAAAGCAGCAGTCTAAATTAATTTCAGACCCAGGGCCCACATTTCTCTTTTTTCTTTTCTTTCAGTGAGCATGCCCATCTTTCTACTTTCTTACTTCCTCCTCTTTTCTTCATTTTCATAAGGGGGAAATAAAACACTCAACCAAAAGGAGACAGAGAAGAAAATGTGACAGCCAAGTCAGAGTGATTCACTTTAGGCATGGGTACATTCCTGATCTTGAAGTCCTGAACCATTGCTTGAAGGCTAGTGACATAAAACACATTCAAGCATAATCTTACACATTAAGAGATCTAGGTAGTTGCAACAAAAGCATGCAAACCAAAGCCTGAAAAGAATCCATATTTGTCACAATCGCTGTTTTCTCTCTGCCTTTGTAGTGTTTTGGATGTCTCTACTTGTTGTGAATATTGTGTACACGTTGCTTCATATGGCATAGAATATGGGTCTTCAAACCAAGTCCCGTGGGCTGGATGCGGCCCAATCGCCTTCTAAATGAGGCCCACGGACAGTCCGGGAATCAGTGTGTTTTTCCATCAGTAGAATGTGTCCTTTTATCTAAAATGCATCTCTGGGTTATTTGTGGGGCATAGGAATTCGTTCATTTTTTTCCCTTCAAAATATAGTCCGGCCCCCCCCCCACATGGTCTGAGGGACGGCTGAAAAAGGTTGCTGACCCCTGGCATAGAAAGTTGCAAGGTGCATTGTGGTAATACAGATGTCTACATTTAGCTCCAGGGATCACACAACAGATGTTTTCTGTTTTTCTCTGTATCCATGAGATCCAAAAATTACTTTAAAATAACTAAATTACCCAGATTATTAAATAACCCAATGAGCATAAAAAAGAGACTTCTGCAAAAACTTACTGTAACTTGCCAACTCCTGAAAGGCTTCTTGTTGTAGCCTAGTAGACCGCACTAAGCTTGAATTCAAACAGCCAAGAAATAGTGTATTCCAGTTCCTTAGTTCCAAGTCTTTCTCTGGATCACCGTCCACTTCTGAAATCATAACATAAGCAGTCTTTGTGCTTGAAAATATGCCTGTGTGGTCCTTGGCCACATGAGAAATGTTAATGGATTTGAAAACACATACAATTTGCATGAGCTGATTCAAGCCAAACTTACAAAAGAACAAGAAGAATCTCTAGTGATCCAAAAGAACGATCTGACACCATCAGATTTCTCAGAAGACAGAGGAGCAACTGACTCCTTCCCCAGTCTATGGTCCTCTGGATTTCTTGGCCTACAACTCCCATCATCCTTGATCATTGGACATGTTGGCTGGAGCTGATGGGAAGTACAGCCCAAAACATCTGGAGGGTACCAGCTTGGGGAAGACGACTCT